>JAIUSX010000073.1:0-263496 GCA_026573805.1 Hesperophylax magnus
ATAATTAAAATACATTTTTAATATTACTTTTAGTTAGTGGCCATATAAGATTTTCGGTATTATCATTCTGTGAACCATCATTTCTATTTGTTGTATTTTAGGGAAATCAACAGGCATAAACCAGTTTTAAAATGAAAAATGTTATCCTTATCAAAACCGTAATAATTACTAGTGTTTATTTTTCTTATCAAATCTTGTAACATAAAATTCTAAATAATGGCCGAGACTCGCCAGAGCTTACCAATTTAATAAAAATTCCAATTCCATCAAGATCAACCCGACAATCCAATTTATTCCATTTGCCCACATGTAGAGCAAACATTAGAAAAAAAATCCCAATTCCTGGAATATGTACGCAATATAACAAAAAAATTCACAGCATAGACATTTTTAAAAAAATCTTCAGAAATATCGAATAGAAGAAACGCGTACGATAAATTAATACGAAAGTATGAAATGTATCGGGAGCATCTTATATCCTTATCCTATATTCCTCTCCTTTTTCTCTAACCAAACATTAATTTTATTTATAAGATATAATAAAACTCCATCTCCAAACCAATATTAGCATAAGAAACTTTTTTGGCTTGACTGCAATTCACTTGTGTGAATGGATTGCAGTCGTATTGTAGGTATTTATCTCTGTATTATATATTATGTATACTGTAAGCTGTTTGTTTCTTACAAATAAATACATATTAATTCCTTATCTAACTTATTTAAGTATCGAATAAAATAGTTAATATTTATTCAGTTGTTAGATTTGAAAAGATTTTAATTAGGACGTTTACACAGTAATTAACTAGGTTTGAACAGCTAGGATTCGATTGTATTCTCTTTACACTCTTTTCTCCATTAATCCTTGCAATATGCCTAATCCATATAAAGCGTCCACTTCTTTATCGTGTTCATTATAATAACTTTAGTCTTGCTTGGTGACCAGATATAAATACCTAGTCAGGATCCTTTACCGCTCCATTTCCTTCTCCTCGTACCTACAGTACCTAGTACGAGTAATCGTTCGTTTCGGGACACCGACTGGATTCTGATTTGGTAGGTACCTAGATAAACAAAATACACCAGAGATTTTTCCGAAAGGCGAAATAGCGAACCTAATTGTATTGTAAGAACTGTGGTAGGTATGCGGTCTATCTTCTTTGATCTTACGAATTCGAATCAATTTACAGAATGCAACATAATTATATTCCTACCTACTTTGTACATATCTTTTCATAAATTATCATAAAGTCCAAGTAAGTAGCGACCTAGGTAAGTACCTGCCTACCGAAGTCTAAAACATCAAGATTTGATTTAACTATCGATATCAAGCATGAAACTAAATTGTTTGTTTTGTGTATCCCTTGCCGCTGTATCT
The DNA here is from genome assembly GCA_026573805.1 of Hesperophylax magnus. Lineage (NCBI taxonomy): Eukaryota > Metazoa > Arthropoda > Insecta > Trichoptera > Limnephilidae > Hesperophylax > Hesperophylax magnus. The sequence continues at coordinate 1,376 of JAIUSX010000073.1, forward strand.
ATCTTGTGGCGTGATACATTGTAGCTCTCATTGGTTAGTGGTGTTATGTCACACTATCGCGTAGGGATATATAATAGTGCCATTCCATGTGAGTTCGATTTATATGCACCACTTCAAAATTTTCAACACTCCTGATGGAGAAAATTAATAATGTTTGTGGTAAGGTTTGGTCGAGGGGTAAGGCTCTCAACTAGCAATCCGGAGTTGCGAGTAAATTTTATTCAATTAATTTGTCTTATTTCACAATCAATTTATTTGTCTTATTTCACAATCAATTCATTTAAATAATCTGTTGTGCACTTGCGGCGCATCGCATAGTGAAAGGCGCTCTGAGTAAAACCACCGCTCAGAATTGAAACGTTGCTTTAAATAGTTTTAGCTATATTTAGTAACAAGATCTGAATAGCCAGTTATTTTTTTTTTAAAGTTTTCTTGAGAAACTGTTTTTCACCTTCCGTACAAATCAAATTGGTGTGGTATGGAGTTATCAAAATATTGATATATGAAAAACATGAAAAAATAAATATATTTTCTTCTAAGTTATAATGTAATAAAGCTTTGTATTGGGTTTTGGACATTTTGAAGTCCGTTTCTACATTAAAAAATATATTATGTTGCCCTACGAAAAGTTGCGGTTTCGGAATTTGGTTTTGTTACCGAAATATACGAACATTCTTATCATATCTCACTCCAAATCTTTTATATATTTTTTTAATAGAAACTTTTCGATATTTATGATATTGTGATATTTCTACAAACCATAAAAAGTGTTTTAAGGTGCGCCCACATACTTGTCTCGGCTCGGCAAGCGTCCGCAAGCGTTTGGCTAGGCTTGAATAGTATAGGCTTGCGATAGCTTGCTGCCGATCAGGCCGGGGTCCGGTTGGTATTCTGTCCACAAGGCGCGGCAAGCGTTGGTAACTTGCGCCTTGAGTACAACTCCGAGCTGTTTATAGTAAAAATGAATAACTGGACCAACGATAATCATTTTTTTAAATTATATCAAGCAGGATCCTGTGTATGGATTTATTTATTTAAAAAAATATGTAATTAATTCAAGTAAAATAGTTAATTTTTATATGAAAAGGAACAAGACACAGAAAAAAAAAAAAAGTAACGGTCGCAACTGGGTCTCTCGTATATCCGGGACGAATGCATTATACCACTCTTTTTGTGTGTGAATACCGCACAAGAGTCTCAACTGCTCCAAGCCATCTGGAGCCAGCGAGACTATGGCATCCCCAATTCGGGTATGTTGTGAGGCTAGAGGTAGTGGAGGAGGGGAAGATAAGTAAATGGGGAAGAGGAAGGTGGGGAAGTACCTAGCTATTTAGATCTGATCACTAAACACGGCTACAGCCATTTCAAGCTACTTTTCTGCTAGCGAGAGCACTTATTTTTAAGTTGTTTCTGACGATTTAAAATTTCACAACTAACAATATTATCTTCAACTATTTTTCCGATAGTTTTGGCAGCAATCTTTTTACATTATTTTCAAATTTCTTCTCAAATTATCAATAAAATTAATTTACTTAATCTTTTTTTTGGGCGATTTCTTCGTTTCGCTTTTAAATAGAAATAGGAAAAATGACAGCTGTCACAGCTAATGTAGGCCTCGACGTCCGCCGAGCGCGTAGATGCCGACGTTTGGCTTGCCTACGCTTACCTAGGCTTGCGTTGCCACAAGTGTCAAGTGGCAAGTGTCTGGGCGTAGCATACACTTTTCGTCGGGACAGTTTTTTTTTCGAGCTTGTTGCCGTGAATTCAAGGTAAAATACTTTGTTATTTGAGGAGATTTTTAAATTATTAAGAAAGCGGTGTAAGTGGTGTAAACAAAGTGATTTGTTTTTATTTAATTTGTTTTTATTATTAGAAGTGAGTGCATATAATAAAGACGTCACATTTATCGTTCTCGATGGTAGTCAACGCGCATGGACTTGGCACGCGTGAATCGAATGTTACCTACAGGCTGTTTCAAAGTTCGTTCGTCGCTCAACAATATTAAAATATTTAGGTACTACTATTTAGGATTTTCGTCGCTCAACAATATTAAAGTATTTAGGTAACACTATTTCGGATTTCTTTCGGAAACTGCTTCCTTGAACCCATTATTAGAACCATTTAGCGCCCTTGAGGTGATCTTTCACAAAAACGGCGCTCTACAAGTTATCCAATTATTATTATTAGTTTTATTTGCCTGTGATTAATTAAGATCGTTAATTAAGCTAGTGTGTGTCGGAGTAATGTAAGATTAATCGATAAATACTGAAAATATGCCTTCCGTTCGATTTTTCCTGCTTTAATTAAGACAGTTACTATTGGCACACTGCGTTAATTGTATCATTTTGTGGAACAATAAAAGAAATAAGTTTTAATCGAATACTAAATGTTGTTTTATTAATTTAAAACCAGGAATATTTCTGTGTCATTTATGAAAATGAGATGTAGTATATGCAGTTCTACTATAAAAGGTAAACAAAGTGTTTTTATTTTATTTAATGGTGTTACTAAGGTTAGGTAAAGAGATGCAACTCGGTAAAAAAAACTTAAATATTTAGAAAATAAAATTGGTATAAATAGGTATTCATCAAAATTAAAAATTAATTATGGGAATAGAAGTATGATCTGATTACTATAACATGAAGGCCACTTTTGTCTAAATATTGACGTAAATAAACTAACGTGAAGTTGACAACACGCCGACAATGTTAAATGCCAATGAGTAATGCCACGCTAAAAAAATCGTCACCAATATAATTCGTCAAATCTTCTTGCAAAAAATTTACAATCCGGCAGGATCAGTCCCCTCCCCAGAATAGCTAGTACGATGTTGAAGCGTCGTTTTAGGTAATATTTATGAGTAGGGCCGTAGATATATTTATTTTCAAATGTATTGACTTAATGTTGAATATACGTAATAAGTATGCAAAGACATTTCAAGAAATAAAGGAAGTGAGATATTAACTTTATATCTCCTAATGGAGAATTGTGATAAAAATTATTCATCTAAATGTTACAGATTTTAAATTTAATGTGTTTTTTTTGCTGTAAATGCTTAATTTTTTCCTAATTTTTAGTCGAATTACACATTTTTAGTCGAAATCATAAAAATATATATTTTCAATTCATAAACGTTTCCACTTCTTTAGTAATTCCTTTTTTGGTTTGCGAAGGATAACCACGCACAAGTTTCATCATGAAAAAGATTAACGGCAAATAAATTACTTTGCGAACTCCATATATTATACTTTTGCATCAAATATGCACTCACTCATTAAAGGCTTCGTTCGGCCAATAGTGTTATACGAAAGAACTCACACAATCACAGACCAAGTTTTACTCCCCACACGATGCAATCTCTGAGAACAGGAATTGCATATAAAATTAGTGCGAGAAACAACTACATTAAATAGAGCATGGGGTCTAGTATTGTATTTATTGGGTACTTAATAGGTCAGGGCTGCCTGACCAGATCTGAATAGCCAGGTACTTTCCTCTTCCCCCTATCCTTCCCCTCCCCACTACCTTCAGCCGCAGAACATAACCCAATTGTGGACGCCATAGCCTCACTGGCTCCAGATGGCTGGGAGTTGAGACTCTTGTGCGGCATTCAAATGTCAACTGAAAACAATACAAATAACTCCTCGATTTTTTAAATATATTTTTTTATGTGAATACATCACAAGAGTCCCGAGTGCTCCCAACCGCCTGGAGCCAGTGAGACTATGGCATCCAAAATAATTGGGGTATGTTTTTATAAACTTATATGTGACACCTCACAAGAGCGTCCCTGCCTGTGCAGTGTACAGACAGGGGAACTATGTCACCACCCGGTTGGGCGGCGTTGTGAGGCGGATTAAGGTAGGGGCTGTAGGAAGGGATTTATTAATGCGGGCCTTGAAGAGGCTCGGATTATAGGAGGGAGGAAAAACATATGCCGGTAGCTCGAAATTGCTTGTTGATAAGCTAAAAGTATTGGAGAGAGGAAGGAGATGTGGAAGAGAAAGGTGGGGAAGTAACTGGTCACCAAACACGGCTAAAGCCATTTCAATCAAATTTTCAATTCTGAATGATGTTATTACACCAGGGCAATACTGAGAGTACCCTCCAATCTGGAACATATCGCAAATATACCTTATATTATTTTTAAAGATAAATTGTGAAATAATACAATGCCATATCTGCTTTGTTACTTTTATCTATGGTTAAAACCATGTAGGTACCTACCTAACACAAAAGTTAAAATGTGTACCGGAACAGGGAAGATAGGCCATTAATCATTGTTAGTTTGTGTGTAGTGTCGCCAACATCATATAACCTATCAATGCCCTGCATCTACACTCCTACATAGTCACCAAACGTACAACCCGTGCAGTATGGTCTAAGCTCGATGACAGTTGGCACGCTTCCATGCCATATCCGCTTTGTTTCTATTATCTATGGGTAAAACCATGTAGGTACCTACCTAACACATAAGTTAAAATGTGTACCGGAACAGGGAAGATGGGCCATTGATTGTTGTTAGTTTGGGTGTAGTGTCGCCAACATCATATAACCTTACAATGCCCTGCATCTACACTCCTACATAGTCACCAAACGTACAACCCGTGCAGTATGGTCTAAGCTCGATGACAGTTGGCACGCTTCCATGCCATATCCGCTTTGTTTCTATTATCTATTGGTAAAACCATGTAGGTACCTACCTAACACATAAGTTAAAATGTGTACCGGAACAGGGAAGATGGGCCATTGATTGTTGTTAGTTTGGGTGTAGTGTCGCCAACATCATATAACCTAACAATGCCCTGCATCTACACTCCTACATAGTCACCAAACGTACAACCCGTGCAGTATGGTCTAAGCTCGATGACAGTTGGCACGCTTCCATGCCATATCCGCTTTGTTTCTATTATCTATTGGTAAAACCATGTAGGTACCTACCTAACACATAAGTTAAAATGTGTACCGGAACAGGGAAGATGGGCCATTGATTGTTGTTAGTTTGGGTGTAGTGTCGCCAACATCATATAACCTAACAATGCCCTGCATCTACACTCCTACATAGTCACCAAACGTACAACCCGTGCAGTATGGTCTAAGCTCGATGACAGTTGGCACGCTTCCATGCCATATCCGCTTTGTTTCTATTATCTATGGGTAAAACCATGTAGGTACCTACCTAACACATAAGTTAAAATGTGTACCGGAACAGGGAAGATGGGCCATTGATTGTTGTTAGTTTGGGTGTAGTGTCGCCAACATCATATAACCTATCAATGCCCTGCATCTACACTCCTACATAGTCACCAAACGTACAACCCGTGCAGTATGGTCTAAGCTCGATGACAGTTGGCACGCTTCCATGCCATATCCGCTTTGTTTCTATTATCTATTGGTAAAACCATGTAGGTACCTACCTAACACATAAGTTAAAATGTGTACAGGAACAGGGAAGATGGGCCATTGATTGTTGTTAGTTTGGGTGTAGTGTCGCCAACATCATATAACCTAACAATGCCCTGCATCTACACTCCTACATAGTCACCAAACGTACAACCCGTGCAGTATGGTCTAAGCTCGATGACAGTTGGCACGCTTCCATGCCATATCCGCTTTGTTTCTATTATCTATGGGTAAAACCATGTAGGTACCTACCTAACACATAAGTTTAAATGTGTACCGGAACAGGGAAGATAGGCCATTGATTGTTGTTAGTTTGTGTGTAGTGTCGCCAACATCATATAACCTATCAATGCCCTGCATCTACACTCCTACATAGTCACCAAACGTACAACCCGTGCAGTATGGTCTAAGCTCGATGACAGTTGGCACGCTTCCATGCCATATCCGCTTTGTTTCTATTATCTATGGGTAAAACCATGTAGGTACCTACCTAACACATAAGTTTAAATGTGTACCGGAACAGGGAAGATAGGCCATTGATTGTTGTTAGTTTGTGTGTAGTGTCGCCAACATCATATAACCTATCAATGCCCTGCATCTACACTCCTACATAGTCACCAAACGTACAACCCGTGCAGTATGGTCTAAGCTCGATGACAGTTGGCACGCTTCCATGCCATATCCGCTTTGTTTCTATTATCTATGGGTAAAACCATGTAGGTACCTACCTAACACATAAGTTAAAATGTGTACCGGAACAGGGAAGATAGGCCATTGATTGTTGTTAGTTTATGTGTAGTGTCGCCAACATCATATAACCTATCAATGCCCTGCATCTACACTCCTACATAGTCACCAAACGTACAACCCGTGCAGTATGGTCTAAGCTCGATGACAGTTGGCACGCTTCCATGCCATATCCGCTTTGTTTCTATTATCTATGGGTAAAACCATGTAGGTACCTACCTAACACATAAGTTAAAATGTGTACCGGAACAGGGAAGATAGGCCATTGATTGTTGTTAGTTTGTGTGTAGTGTCGCCAACATCATATAACCTTACAATGCCCTGCATCTACACTCCTACATAGTCACCAAACGTACAACCCGTGCAGTATGGTCTGAGCTCGATGACAGTTGGCACGCTTCCATGCCATATCCGCTTTGTTTCTATTAACTATGGGTAAAAGTTTGTTGGTATCTATAAAAAAGCTAAAATTAACAATAAGTATTAAAAATGTTTTTTTTCGAGATGGATGAAATTTTTCACTAAACTTTCACACTTTCAAACGTACAACCCGTGCAGTATGGTCTAAGCTCGATGACAGTTGGCACGCTTCCATGCCATATCCGCTTTGTTTCTATTATCTATGGGTAAAACCATGTAGGTACCTACCTAACACATAAGTTAAAATGTGTACCGGAACAGGGAAGATAGGCCATTGATTGTTGTTAGTTTGTGTGTAGTGTCGCCAACATCATATAACCTTACAATGCCCTGCATCTACACTCCTACATAGTCACCAAACGTACAACCCGTGCAGTATGGTCTGAGCTCGATGACAGTTGGCACGCTTCCATGCCATATCCGCTTTGTTTCTATTAACTATGGGTAAAAGTTTGTTGGTATCTATAAAAAAGCTAAAATTAACAATAAGTATTAAAAATGTTTTTTTTCGAGATGGATGAAATTTTTCACTCTTATCTTTCGAAAAAAGTTTCATAAAGTATTTGACTTGAAGACGAAACATTACTTTATCATAATGTACCAAATTCACAGCGCGTAAATATCTACATATTTGATATTATTATTTGTGCCATCTGGCGTCAAAAATATTAATAATTACACATTATTCCAATGGAAGTTTCCTACTTACCATAAGGTCGAAAGTATGCTATATGTACACGAAACACCTCTCTGTGAAAAGCATTATTTGAGACCACGACGGGAAATTATATATAACGCATACATTGAGGACTGTCTTCAAACTATCGTCTGTACAGAATAAAAATATGTCTTCAAAGTATGGTCTAGATGTATGTATCGATATATATTTTAAACGGTACATCATAGACGTATATAGCTGTGAGGGGGTAGTTTTTAAGGGTTGATTAAACAAAATGGCATTAAAAAAAAGTGTATATAATGTGGCTCAAAGTATGCTTTATACAAATATATATATATATATATATATATATATTATATATATATTTATTTTTATATATATATATATACACACGTCGGCCCCTTACAGTCAAAAAAACGTAACTCAATTTTTATCGATTTTGAGTAACGGATGGTACTAGTCACAAAATAACACATTACGTTAAGTGACAAAGACACGTATCAATAGGTTCAACGGATAAAAATATACATCGATACGTATCTGCAGAAAATCATTTGTTGTTAATATCAGTAGGATGTATCTTTACTTGCGTTTTTTATACTTGAATAAAAAGATATTTGCTTATGAGTCAAAGAAACGCATCTTTAGTTACCATTAAGAAAATCGAGAGTCGCGACGCCAAAAGTCAAGACAGTTCTTATTCTACAAGGGCGATTCGAGAATCCAAGTATGCCAAGGATTTTTCTTGGCTACATTGGATGTTACTGAAACTTTTGTTAGAAATATAATTAATAATAGATTGGAAAATCGAATCGTTCTCCAAAGCAAAAGGGGAAAACACCCACCTGGAGTCAAAAGACCAGAAGAGTCCAAAAAAATCATCAGGGATCATATTATGTCTTTTCCCACAGTACCGTCACACTACTGTAGGGCGAAGACTTAATTTAAATATTTAGCAGCCGATTTAACATTACACCTAATGTACACATGTAACCTTAAGTTCCATCAACCACGCAAAGATATGTGCAACTCGTGTGTTAAATACGATAATGCTAATACGCAAGACAAAATATCTCTTTCGGAACAGTATAATCTCCATATAAAACGCAAAATTGCTGCACAGAATTATAAAATCCAATCAAAAACCCTCGCTTCAGAATCCACTGTAAACTTCGTCGAGTTTGATTTAGAAGCCGTTCGATATTATCCAAAAGTCCACTCGAAAGTAATTTTTCATAAACGACGCCTGGCAGTTTACAATTTAACTATTTTTAATGTTCGAAACAATGAAGCTGGAAATTACATGTGGCATGAAGGAGTAGCTGGTCGTGGTTCAGACGAAATCGCTTCATGTATGTACAAGTATTTGGCAGCTAATGCTAACGGAAAGAAGTTCATTTTGATGAGTGATACTTGTGGTGGTCAAAATAGAAATGTAAATTTCTCTGCCATGCTTCTGTATGCCGTTCAGTCTTTGGATATTCCGTACATAGAGCATGCTTTTTTTGAACCTGGGCATTCTATGATGGAATGTGACTCGGTTCACGCCCGTATTGAAACGTCTACGAAGAAAATAAATGTATTTGACCCTTCATCGTGGTACACGGCAGTTAGATTAGCTTCCAGAAAATCCAAATATGATGTCATTGAGATGGGACAAGTTTGTTTCTTCAGTTTCATCAACATGAGGAAACAATTAATTAAAAACAAAAAGACAGATACAAATGGCTTGGATGTAAACTGGATAAAAATCACATTGATGCAATATCAAAAAGAAGATCCTGACCATATTTATTTCAAATATAACAAAGATGAACAAGAATATCGTAAACTCCAGGACTTCCAGAATTACAAAGAGCTTACAACGCCCCAATGAAAATTGCTACTGAAAAGTTGCAAGACTTACAAGATTTGCGTGATAAAGGTATTATACCCTCTCAATATCACACATTTTACAACTCTTTAAAAGAGTGAATTATCATGACTAATAATCGAGTTAAGGAAGACATCATTGAACAGTTTGTTGATGAATGATTATAAAATGAATATTTTTTTTTTTATATTAACTCTACACAGGAGGCCCTGAAGAAAATAATTTCCCTCAGGGCCTATGTCATCTTTGGGGATGCTGTGTGCAGGGTCTTTTTGTGGAGAGGAAGGAGTGAACATGGGTCTTGAAGAGTCCCATGTTGTAGGAGGGAGGAAACACAGAGGCCGGCAGTTCGTTCCACAGCCGAGCTGTTGAACTTAAGAACGAATCGTAGAAGTGACCCGTTCTCATGTGACAAGTGTCAACTGTGTACAAATGTTGGGCACGCGTTTGGCGTGTATCCCGACTACGCACCGGTGCCAAAGGGATCAATGACGCTAGTTCCTCAGAGAATCTTACATTGTAATACCGATAGAACAAGGACAGTATACCTACCTGACGCCTGTGCTCTAAAAATTGCAGTCCGTTCGTTGAGAGAGTTCGTTGAGATTGTGGAATCTATCAAACGGACCGCCCGTTTTTGCACAGAGTCAAGGGTTTTTTTTCAGGTATTTAGGGGCTCCGGACCAGAGATGGCTGCCAAACTCGACAGTAGGGCGCACTTGCGATTTGTACAGGGTCAGCAGATGTGTATTATTAAAGTATCTGCGGGCCCTGTACAGTACGCCCAGCTTCTGAGAGGCCAACTTTACTCTGGTTTCGATGGAGCCCCCGTACCTGAGCTGGTCACTTATAGTTATACCAAGCATATTAATGGAAGGCCTGTTCGGAAGATCGCTTCCTTTGAAGGAGACTAGATTATCATTTAAATCCCTTTTAGACGTAATCAGACAGGATTGGGTCTTTGAAACATTAAATTCGACGAGATTATTTTTACCCCAGGAGGAAATACTCTCGAGATAACCGTCCATTCTCTGCTTCAAAGCCCTCCAAGCCGTTGGAGTTTGTGTGCCTTTTGGGGGCTTGTCAAACAAAAAGCAATCATGAACTGTACTGTCATCCGCGTAACAATGAATCGGTGCACATGTCAAAAGGTCATTGATGTGCAACAAAAACAAAGTCGGAGACAGAACCGATCCCTGTGGGACGCCAGCATTTATGGAGTGCAAAGAAGAGGTGAAACCGTCAGCAACCGCCTGAATCGACCTATCCCTCAAAAAGTCAGCAATCCACGTACACAGGGATGCGGGAAGTCCGTAAGAATGCAATTTGTTGACAAGTCCTCGGTGCCAGACCCGGTCAAAGGCCTTGGATATGTCTAGTGCGACCGTTTGGGTCTCACCGTGACGTTCCAGGCACCGCCCCCAAACATGCGTCACATACGCGAGAAGATCACCGCACGAGCGGTTCCGCCGGAATCCGTATTGACGGTCGTTGATAATTTTGTTCTTCTCGAGGTATGTGAGCAGTTTGTCGTTGATCACACGTTCCATCACTTTGGACAGAACTGATGTGATCGCTATGGGGCGGTAGTTGGCCGGGTTAGAGCGGTCACCTTTCTTGGGAATAGGGTGAATGACCGCTTTTTTCCAACCAGAGGGCACAGTGCCACACTTCAGGGACATTTTGAAGAGCTTTGTCAAAACTGGAACTATTTCCGCAGCACACCTCTGCAATACCAGGGCAGGTATTCCATCAGGTCCACTAGCTTTGTTAACATCGAGCCCCCGTATAACGTGGAGTACATCCCGATGCCGGATCCTCAGCTTTTTCATATAGAAGCCGCAGTGAGGAACCGACGGCGGAACAGCACCTCCGTCGTCGAGGGTCGAGTTTTCCGCAAACATTTTCCCTAATAGGTTAGCCTTTTCGGTGGCGGTGTTTGCTAGTGAGCCGTCAGGTCTGGTAAGAGGTGGCAAACTGGGTTTGCAAAAATTCCGACCTATTGAGCCCGCAAGCGACCAGAATGCTCTGCTGCCATGCGGGCAGGCAACCAGCTTTTTGCTGATCTGCAGGTGATCTGATGATTTAATATCATGTATATTATCGAGGCTTCTGACTCACACTATATTGTAATTTTTTGCCTCATGTGTTTTTAAATTATAATATTATCATTGTTATCTCCAATGATTTTTAAAAAGGTACTTATTCCTTTTATATTCATTTTGTATAAAAAGTCACTTTCAAATGTGATTATTATATTATATGATTCATTTATAAGATTTGTCTAAACAACCTAAGTGTTTTGGTACGAGTTAAGTATTTATAAGAAGGCAGGTATTCGATATTCATAATTTAGGAACAAGATTCCAGTTTTTAAGCAAGTAACAATATTATTTAGCATATTAAGTTTTCTTTTGACGATAGTATCAGTTGGTAAATAGTTACCTAAATATTTTCTATGTTTTTCTGTTTTAAATAAGTTTTTCAATAAATATATCTAGAAATGAATTATTTTTATTTCTGTTCCACCACTATCATAACTCCTATTCATCATCTATACTAACGTTCGGACGTAAAAATAAGTCAAATACCGATGCAAGTTTTTCGTAACTTGAGTTCAGTGTTTGCAATTTTTACTTTGGTTAGGATCAAAGAAACGTAACTGAGATATAGCTGAACTAAAATTAAAAAAAAACACATGAACATAAATTACTATTTTATATTTTAAAGATGGTTCAGAAGTACAAAATACCATCCTTTAACTAAATGAGAAGAAATTATTAATATGTTTCGTTTGTTTAAAAGTATACAACATTGATTGATTGAGAACTATGTTTTCTTGCTCTCCTGTAAAGTAGAGAAAAATGAGATACGTTTTTTTGACCCTAAGGGGCTGACGTATAAACACATACATACATATATATATACATATATATACATACACATGCATATACACATATAAATACATACGTACACACATACATATACATAGTTGCATACATACATACGCATACATACATGCATACATACATACATACACACACGTACATTTGATATTAAATACAAATAATATGTAAGAATGATAATGAATAATTGATGAATGTAATGTATTAAATTTAGAAAAAGGGTGTAGAAAATTATGTATATATATCGATATTAGAAGTACTAATTGCTCGGTTTGATGATTTGTGGATCTTAAAAAGAAGGCTGGGATCCTTACTAAGGGATTGATAGAGGAACTAAATTAGCCGAGTGCTCTACGTTGTTTTGCTGTTAAAATTCTCATGAAGAAAAGAACTACCGCAAGGTAACAAGGATAGAAGGTCCAGTTCGTTGCCACTGTCCAAATGTGGATGGGGAAGCAGTAGACTTAAAATTAGTTTGAAATAGAATTTGAAAATTAAAAATAAAAAAATAGAGGACAGAAGAGACATCTCTGGTCAGTTTTGTATAGATTTTGCTCTGCAGGTAAGCGATAATGAATTACAGTCATCTTTGCATTAATCAGCTGGATTCATCCGAATTATATCGTTTGGTGGATTTAAGACTAAAGGATTAAAATATTTTTGTCACAATAGAGTGACAGTACTTTAGAATTACAATGTGTTAATTCTTTATTATTCTAAATTCTACTCTCTTGAGAGCTGGTCGGGACAGATTATAATTTCATAGTGCGAATGCAAATATCATTGTGCCGATTGCCGTCCACTGCCGAATTTGAAGATTAAGGAGCTAAACTCAATGCGAGTGATATTTTTGGTGAGTCTTCTGTTTTTATGTATTTGGTGGCTGGATTATAAGTTGTTACTTTTCCCGCAGAGTGAATTTAATAATGAACCCATTTTTTCACAGGGAATTAATTATTCCCTGTGTGACTACAAGCCAGATCATCACCAGTGGGTGTAAAAAAAATACTGCGCCGTCAATGAATCGAGAACACCACAGAAATAAGTGATAGGAATGCATCGAAGCACCATGCGTTGTAATGGATTCACGGCTCGACTACTAAAAGGTGTTAAAAATGGTAATGAGATTTAGAAAAACCTGAATATTGATAAATATTTATTTTTATGTGACACTTACAAGAAGAGTGTGAAGGCACGGGAACTATGTCGCCACCCGGTTGGGCAGCGTTTTGATACGGATTATTGTAGTGGCTGTAGGAAGGGATTTATTAGTGCGAGTCTTTAAAAGGACTGGCTTACATGAAGGTAGCTCGTTCCACATACGAGCCGTCTTACAAAACACGAGTCCAAGAAGCGGCCCATTCTCATGAAGCCAACATCAACTGTGAACGGGTGTTCCGCTCGTGTGCGCTGAGTTTCACGCACGTGCACCGGTGCACCGGGGATCAATGTTGCAAGCTCCTTATAACAGGCACCATTAAAATACCTGTAAAACAGACTCAGTATTTCCACATCGTGTCTTTGCATTAGAAATGGCAATCGGTCTGTTGACAATGATTTATCAATCAGACGTACCGCCCTCTTTTGCACATAATCAAGTAGATTTATCAAACATCGTGGGACTCCAGCCCAGAGATGGATCCCAAATGCAATTGTTGGGCGAACTTGGGATTTGCACATGGTTAGAAACTGGTCACTGTTGAAGAATCTGCTAGCCGTATACAAGACGTCCAGTTTCATTGAAACCAGATTTAATCTTCTTTTACTCTTCTATTTACATATCCCCGATACTAGTGCCGGTTTAATATACTAACTCCAAGCATTTCAATTACCCTGAAACATCCCTTACATGCGAAAGGTAAAATACGAATTAATAATTGTAGGGGCTGCTTGTAGCTGGAATAGACAGCTAGGCAAGCGGCATTCAGGAAAAGCGGGTTATTTGTTTTCATTTTATACGGTGCTTTGCTATCCTGAAATATGCAATAAGCCTAAATCTGACGACCGTATTACGGCCAACCCACAATGAAAAACCTAGACCTGCTTTTAACCAAAAAAATTTCCATTTTTAATAAAATGAAATATATTTATTATATAGAACAAAACAGGCAATATGCTTGCCATATTTTTGGCAATAAATTTATGAGTTTACCTGAATAACGAAAATTGGTTGGTTAGGAGCATTGAATAGTGAATAAAAGGAAGTGCCCTTATAATACGGAGAGAGAAAACAAATAACTAATTTATTAGCATAGCATGATTGCACAATTCTCTTGCCATCGCGCATCCCTTGTTAGACAGATACTGGAATAGTTTCATAGCTTACATTTTTTTTTATTTTTAAACACATGGTAAAATTCTAATTGTTTGTCCAGCATTACGGGTGAAGCCATTTTGGTTAGTCTATTTCTTTCAAACTATAAAAAATTATAAAAAAACCTCTGTGAAAAGATTAAGCCAAAAAAATTTTTTTTTCTTTTCTTTATTACACTTTTAAGAATGGAATATTAGGAAATCACTTTTCCAACCGTTGGTGAAAGTTTCTACCGAAGTTGCGATACGATATGTTTTGTTTAGTACCTTCCATTTTCATAATGTTTGTGATATAAGTGCACTTTTCAGGTTTTCAAACGGTGCCCGTAGCAGTGAAGAAAAGGTCCTTCAAAGATATGCGACATGAGGGTTGAAAGTCAACCTAGAACTGGACTTTACAGAAAATTTATTATCCTTAAATCCAGTATTTTACAAACAAAAATGCGGTTTATTTAAATGGAATGGATTTTGAAAAGTAAGGAATAATTATTGTTTCCCCCAAATGTAAATAAAATGTCAATTCACTGAATAATAGCCACAGAAACAGTCTGGCGTTGCCAAAATCAAAGCAGCCATTTTTGTGCCACCGTTTGGACAGAGTTTTTTTATGGTTTGCCAAGTCCTCTCTTAGTGTATTTTATTAAGTCATTGGCTGGGAGTTACAAGTGATTTCCATACCAAACATTCTTATATATAACTTACAATAATAGACGGAGGATTCTATTATGCTTATAAACGTAGATTGATATCTAAATTCTCAACAAATCATTTTCACTTTTGAAAAAGGCAATTCAAATAATGTTTCGTTACCTATCCGAGTTTTTGAAATTTCTCCCATTTTTAAGGTATTAATGACAAAAATCAATTTTGTGTCATTATTATTGATGATATTTATTTAAATTTTAAACTATATAAGTTCCAAAGAAATATTGCGAATTGTTTATAATTTTGTTTGAATAAAGGTAATTTTGAATCTGTGTTTTAAAAGTTTAGGTGAAAAAAATAAAAAATGAAGGAAGCTGTTAAAATTGAAAATTTATCGAACTCGATTTGTCCTATTCTAGATTTATTTCCGGTTATATCCCCTAATTCCCCACTACCTCTTATCCCTTCCTCCCTTGTCGTTTTGTTATCCCTTTTGCACTGTTCCATTGTTCTATTTTATATTATGTCTCCTCTGATAATATTAATAATAATTTCTTTATTACGGAATGTATGTGAGTGCGTTCCCATATATAGTAAATACATAATACATATTATAGTACACTTCATATATTTTTGTACACTTTAAGTTTTATGCTGACGAAGCTTGTGCCAAGCGAAACCGATTGGTTTATAAATTTAATTAGTGGTTCAAAAATAATTTGTTATATTTTCTGGAAAAACGAAAAACCTTAATTAAATAAATTAACAAAAAAAACATTCCTACATAATATCCCTACTGAATTACGCTGTGTTGATGACCTATATGAATAAATTAATAAAAAAGAACATTTAAAAAAAACTAAACTATAATAGATTTAATATTTTAATATTTGAAACTGTTATTTCGTGGTGGAATTCCATTATAAATATATATAAAGAAAACAATTTTAAACTTTTTTCCACTTGTTTTTATTTGACCGTGACCGGTTTCAGCCTGTTAGGGCCATCTTCAGACTGGTACAATTTTTGTCTTAAACTAGGGTTTATATACATAGGCAAATTACATTGAGGGGAGGGGTTAACATAGTAGGTTTGAATTATGAGGGGTTTTTCGTGAAATATGATATTTCCCAAATAAGTATTGTTATTAAAATCAAATGAATTTATCTATAGAACTATGATAATTATGCCTATTAGGACTATCAATTTAAGGATTTACCCAACATAAAGTTATCGGTAATCTATTGTGTGGTTAGGAAAAAAAGCTAGTTTAAGACAAAAATTGTACCAGTCTGAAGATGGCCCTAACAGGCTGAAACCGGTCACGGTCAAATAAAAACAAGTGGAAAAAAGTTTAAAATTGTGTTCTTTATATATATTTATAATAGATTTGTAAATTTTGAACATTGAGAACAGTGTGTCGTGACAGTCGGCCATAGTAGGTACTCAGTGGAAATATCGCATTTCAAAGAGATGGGGTTGAGGAAGAAACTTTAGACCTAATAACTCAACAGAGTTTACTTGTAAATATTTAGCAATTTGGAATTTTTATTGGAATCAGTTATTAAAGAGGAAGATAATTTCCTTTAGGGCCTATTTCATTTTTGGGTTGGTCGTCTGGACTGTGTGGATGGTCATTTTGAGGAAAAGAAGGAGTCAATAAGGGTCTTGAATAGACTTATTTTGTAGGAGACGAGAAACAAATAAGTTGAATCCTTAACTCGTTATTTAATTGAATTAACGTAATATATTGTCTTGTTTATGTTAAAGGTATTATATCTTGTCTTAATATGATATCTTACCACCAGAATAAGGTTTATAAAATGAATGTTTTTCTTACTTCTCAGAAGTGATTCTTTGTTTTATTTAATTGTCTTATTAAATTTAATTATTTTTATTTAATATATGTTTTCTTATTAGGGGAAAAGCAACAAAAAACAAATTCGTAACTGATTTTATTTTTGCTAAATATATATAAATGCATAAAACTGAAAAAAGGTAAACTACATATTTCACGAAAAGCTGTTAAACTCAACAAAAATGAGTCGTAGAAATGACTCATTCTCAAGTTAAAATTGTCAATCATGTATAAATGTTGGAAGCGTGTTTGGCATGTTTCCCGTCTATGCACCGGAGCCAAAAAGATCAATAACGCTATTTCCACGGAGAATCTTCTATTGTTAAGTGAGGGGAATATATCACGTGAACCGCCCGTTTCGACACACAGTCATGGGCTTTTATATGTGCGAAGGTGTTAATCTTACAACAAAACTATAAATAAAAATAATACCAAATTGAAGTTAATTGATAGATACACGAAATGTATGACTACTTCTTACATCAATTGGCATCTATTTTTATCTCAATCTATTGTACGATGTACACTGCAAACATTTTTACAAAATCGCCACACTTATGCCCATTCTTTCGAGGTAAGGAACGGTCAGAAGAGGATTTATTGATTAAAACCTGTTAATTATAGGCTAAGAGAATGAAAGAAATTTTATTTTAAATTAGTTCATTCAAACATAGTTAGCTTTTATAAGAACTCCTCATGATACTGAGTCCGTATTCGGTAAAATTTATGAATTAATAAGTTATGTTTATTTATTTGTCTATCGCAATATCTTACCAACTAATGATGTTTTAAAAATATCTCTTAAACCTTATCATAAAAAATAATTTTAACTGATAATCTTATTAATATTATTTATCGTTTTTGTTACCTGCAAAACAAAACCATAAAATCAATTTTAAGTTACTGATTACTCCTTAAATCTGAAAAATACCAACGTTGTGTTAAAATTCTGTTCTTAAATCAAAAAATTAGACACCGGTGAATAAAGTTCGTGTCCTTGAATGAGATCAGACACAAATTTATGCCACGAAGGAAAAATTTACGAGGGCTTCTTGAAGCTGCGTACATTACCAGGGCTTTAGAAAGCTCTGGAGTAAGCAAAACAGAAAAAGCTATGAAGTTTATAATATCACTTAATATTCAAAAAAATAAACCGACTCGTTTTCGGAAAAAAAAAAAAATTAAATTACACAGGGGAAAACAATTTCTCTTACGGTCTATCTCATCTCTGGGGATATTGTATTGAGGGTTATTTTGAATATACTTAAGAGAATAATATGGCGTCATTTCTGTAAATAATGGTGCTTTATTTTGATATATCTCGTACATGCTGGTCTATTTGTCAAAATGAAAAATTTGTGCAGTAATGTAATATTATTAAATTAATTTATATTAACTATACACATGTAAGTCGTATTATAGCGGTATTGTGTAAATGCCCACTTGGTCATAAAAATATGTAAAGCTTAAGTCATTAGTTAAAAGTCTTAGTTGTAAATCACTCGACATTAGTCTTAGTTATAAGTCTCTCTCTATCTATGAAACTTAGTTATAAACCAAAAGTTATTAAGTCTAAGTGATCAATGCATAAATTAAGTTGTTAAGCGCCCTTGAGGTGATTTTCTCACGAAAACGGCGCTATATAAATAATCCAATCATTATTATTATTATTGGGATACTCCATAAATCTAATAATGCCTTCGTATGGCAAGTGACATTCACAATTAATAATAAATTTCTTCCATAAAGGTAAATAGCAACTTATAAGTTTTTATCGTATTAAATATTTACACGGTGCAAAATGAAAATCAATGCATAACTCACTTAATGATATAAGCGATTATAACAACAAAAAAATAAAACGACAAATAGGTAATACAATTGCCTGTTATAACACAGACATCTCTAGCATAGCTACATAATTGAATTGTACGTTTTATTTGCATGAAATAAAATATTGAATAAAAATAAAATGTTGAACGACTTCCAATATTTCAGTAAAATACACGGTCTTACTAAAAAATGTTGTGGAAATTATATTCAATTGATATGTGAAAACCTCATTAAATGAAACTTAAAATACAAATATAAAATTGCTTATCCAGTCACAGGTTGATCCAAGGTATTTAAATAAGGTATGTAGTTCGTCATTTGAAAATGTTGTAAAAGCGAACACCATTTTAGAAACTAGATAAAATTTTCCATTAGATTTTGTATTTGGAATATATTTTAATACTTAAAATGTGCAATACTTAAATTTCGAACACGAAAAAATTTTTGAAATGTTGATAAATGAACAGAAAAAAGCTTACCAAAAACGTTTTTCATCTAAACGTCGCAAAATTTAAAAGAAATCAAAATTCAAAAAAGCTATTATTTATAAAGTTTGCAAGAAAACTGTTACTCTACTTTTCATCTCTTTCATGCAAAATAAATTGAATTTTCTGAAAACAACATAAACAAAACTGGAATGTTCAACGCATTGCTTGCACATTCTGAAACGTTTATTTCGTTGATGGGTACATGGTTTCCAACAGCTGCATTAGGAATTTTTTTTACAAAAAACATCATTTTGAAGAAGTTCTTGTAAAATATATAGCATAAAATTCAATTTGAATAATGGCATACATGAAAGTAGAAATGCTATTATTGTAAAATTACGTGTCTTAAACTAACAAAAAAAACATAAATAGGCTGTAAATATATTATTTAATAACACGAATATAATAGTAAATTGATCATTTTAGGAATAAAACACGATCTGTGAAGATATTTCAATATACATAAAAACGTCTGTCAACCGCGGTCTTTTCCTAAAAACATTATTGCCAAATTTAAAAAACAGAGTTCAAGATATTTTTTATTGGTACCAACCCGAATCTTAAGTTTCACATTCTTTATACAATGTGGAACAAAAACACCGTTTAACGAATGTGAAGTGGTTTTTCTTTAGTAAGATTGTGACTGTGAGCGTTAGTTAGACAGCCATCAGAGTTGCGTTATTAACCTACCTACCGTGCCGTCATAAAACATGTTTACTTGAAAAAGTTAATCTTTTCCTGTTTTTTGAAATGTTTAGTTTTTTAGGGTAAAAAATATGTTATCATTGAGTCACGTTTCACATTCTATTACGAAACCATGAAGAATTAAAATTTCATAGAGGGTATGTTTTGTTTTTAACGACTTCGCAGACCCCGAGGGTTTTATGAAGTGTTAAATAATCCTTCAGTTTGCCGGAGTTTTCTGAAAACATTTGCCAAGCAATTTTAAACGTTGTCATTTCATACATACGGACAGACGAGAAAACCCAAAGTACCTACTGACTGTGCACGTAAATTGGGATCAGATAAGCCAACTAAATAAGTATTTTTTAGTGGCTGTGTTAGCATTGTGTTTAGGTCCCACCTAGGCGGGGTGTGTTCGATTCCTCAGCTTGCTCCTCCATCATAACACAAGCAACACTTACCGCTTACTAAGATTATCAAATATTGTCAAGTTATTCGTAACCAGAGAATGTTTATCTTTCTTTAAAAAAATGGAATAATATTAAGTTTTACCACCAAAAGTATACCATTTCAACCCAAATGTTATAGCCACATTATTTGTTTGAACGTTTATTCCAATTGAAATAATAGTCTGCATTGATAAAAAAAATGATTAAGTGCACCTACAGGTAGTTTTACACGAGAAATATTGAATGATTTGATAAAATGATTAGAAGAGTGAAATACAATTTAACATTTTATCCATTAGCGTGATAAACCCTTCTGTCTCTATAAAGCACAATGATCGCATTTTCAGGACCACGGCTTAAGTAATTGTCTCATACAAAATTTAGATTCTTTCCCCGATCCGAAGCCACCACTACTCGACTATGTGAAATGAATTCTACTGTGAGCCGGCAGCTAGATTTTTTAAATATATTTTTTTTATGATTGAGCGTAGCGGAGTCCTGTTTTGACTCAACTATTTAGCATTTAATCTCTCAGAAAATTTTTTGTTACGTTCCGGTCCCTTTACTTAAAATACTTTCTCTAAAAATAAGTAGGAGCTTTACAGGGAATAAATACATAAATATTTTGATAAACCCTACGTTATAATTTTAGAAGGTTAAATACGAGGATGGCTTAATTTAGAGAAAATATTACTAACATTCAAATAATAAGATGATGGAAAACGGAACAGTGAGAAGTGACTTTATAATCAACGTGGCTGGTGCAAATGCAGTTCCACAGAGCTGTTTCAGCCTTCAGGGTGGGAGATTGCCCAATCCGATCCCCGAAAGTAGAGGGCACCAGAAGAAGAACAAATTAATCGAATTAATAGAAGAACAAAATTAATAATGGTTGATATCGTTAAAAATTCTTGGACTTGTGCAAGAAAACGTTGATACCTATAAAATGATATGAGATTTACATAAGCACACACCGGTGATAGGATGAAACTTCGTTTGCAAACTTAGGTCCGAAACTTAGGCGAAATAAGGAGGTATTCCAATTGGCCATAATACCCCAAAAATAATTCACTATAGTTGATACCTTTATTCGTAAAAAATAGTCAATTGATAAATCCGGATAATAAACAAATATCAACAAAAGCTAATTATTTGTAAAATGGCTCTGTAGTCATCTTGTAAAAGCCTAGAATCCTTTATCTGGTTATTCTGGCTTTTGAATAATTTAGCTGGCGGGGCATTGTTGAATATTTAGCGGAGTGCCTTATGGACTCGAGCCCCTGCGCATTGTTCTGCTCGGTGTACATTTTTCAGATCTGGAGTTGGAAACAGAAGTGCATTGTGTATTTGCACAGTTTTGTCGCTAATTGAGTAAACATTTAGAAACAAAGGGGTTAAATATAATTGCTCGACAATCAATAGTGATGAATGGATGACCCAAATTTTGCGAGTGAATATTACATCCTTTCATTCCCAGCGTTATTAGGTTTGATCTTTCATTTAGTATTTACAAAATACGTCATGGCTCGCTTCAAAATTATTAACCTAACACTTAAAAAATCGAAAATATTGTCATCACTCGTCAATATGTTGTAGCGATTGACTTCATCAGCAACAGCTTTATTTAAACATGGTGTTATGATATTAGCAAGAATAATTTGTACTTTTTAAAAAAGATCATTCACATATATATTATTGAGTTAGTTAGTTACCTATAATATTTATTATCTGAAGAAAAAACACCAAAATGAGGCATTTTTCGATGAGCAATGCGTTGCACCATAAAAAAATTTGGAAATACCAGGGAAAATCCACATCTGGTACTTCTTAGATAATTCGTTTATTTATACAGAGTATAGTCGGCCCTGAGTGAAATAGCGCCTTGCGCTAAAAAACCTACCTAACTAACTAACCACCACGCCGTGTCCCGAAAGGGTAGGCAGAGAGGACGGACCGCCAAACAACTTGGTTTTGGCACACAATCCTTGCCTCATTCACATTCATACATTTTCTCATCCATACCCTTCCATTATTATGACTATTGTATCCGATTCACTTGACCCGACTACTGCTACTATTCACATAAAACCTAGAGGTACATTAGGTGATATCAGCTCATTAGCGCCTTGGCAAGTCGGCGACCGGAGCGGACTGCTCCAATTGCAACTGCACAGGGTCGGCAAAGTTAACGCTAATTTATGGTTAACAATGCAAGCTAATTGTGCCTATAATTATTTTACCTACTAAGCATGTACATACCTAAACAGCCAGTAGGTATCTACTAAAAGTCTTCGCTGTAAGCGAACCATCAAACTTGAAAGGAAACAAGTTTCTAAAATATTAATATTCACCAGACGTGACATAACACGCTCTACGTGAATTATTTCATGACATGACAATGCTGACGCAGGTATTTCAAATGTTAATTAAAATTGTCGGCGTGAACCTCATAATGTTTTCAGCAGTGAAGGTTTTCTCAACATCTCCCTTTTATTATTTATGTCTACGTTAATAATTAAAAAATTCTCATTTTTTATCCAGAAAATAGTCGGGAGCAGGCGCGTCCGGTGCTTTAAATGTTTGGTGGTTCACCGAGCAATTCCTCCAAACTTAATGTATATATAATTTACATAAGTATGGGTATCTTACTTATTTATAGAGAATTCTTCGACCCTTTTGATATATACTCCACATATACAGGATTTTCCAATAAGAGGTGTTATTTTGATATTCAATGGTAAAAGATCAATGGTTTCGTTGCTTGTGTGACACGTAGCGCCGTTTTGTTGAAAGTAAACGTTGAATAAATCAATACCATCCAATTCCGGCCATAAAAAATCATTAATCATCTCTCAATAGAGCAATCCATTCACCGTAACTGTTGCTCCAGCCTCATTTTCGAAAAAGTAAGGTCCAATGACTCCGCTGGACCATAAACCGCACCAAACAGTCACACGATAGAGAAACTTTTCAACAATAACTCTTGGGTTTTTCGAGCCCCAGATGCGACAATTTTGCTTGTTGACGAAGCCACCGAGGTGGAAATGGGCCGCATCACTCAAGATGATTTGCATTTGATTCACTCAAGTGAATTTTTAGTAATTTCAATGCATTGTTGAAGCGTGTATCATTCCATTTTTATTAATGGCGTAGTTTTTACTTGTCAAATGTTAAAAAATGACAGCTTTAAAAGTAACATATACCGAAATAGCGGGCTATTAAAAATAACACCTCTTATTGGAAAACCCTGTATTATTACGTCAAACATTTTATTGATTATTTTAACTATGTGAAGAGATTTTAATGATTATGTAAGAATACAGATACAAAAATTATTCAATATAACAGATCTGATAATAACACAATAATTAATGAACGTTTCGCTTTGCGGGGAGGGTGTTTACTGAGCTAATGAGCTTTAGTGTGAAGATTGCAATATGTGGTAAAGAACACACATAAACAAAAGGTTACTTTTTAATTGTAAAACAAACAAAAAACTAATAATGTCAATGTTAAATTGTCAGTTTACTCATATCAACAGAGGGTGTTATACACACGAAAACGCGTTATTGACGTGATCCGTCAAAAAAAAAACATTTTTTGTTTATATAATCTCCTTTTTTCTAGTAAACTATAGTGTTAAGTGATTAAACAACATTGCCCTTCGGCACTAAGACTAAGTAGCTCAGTGAACATTCCCTTCAATTAAAAAAATATCGTGAATGTGAAATGTTCTTGTCATCGTGATAGTTTAAGCAAAACAAAGAAACTTAAATCGTGCTGCAAAAAGGTTTTATACGACACAACTCTCTGCACCATTCAACGAACAGTTAATAAATAACAGTGCAAAATATAATGAACTTTAAAAAAATATAATAATAAAACAAAAACTTGTAAAATAAAATAAATCCTGTGTCACCAATATACACGGTGTCCGGAAACTCGTAGTACAAGCGGGAAACTGGAGAATCTACACCACATGGGGAACCCAAAAAAACATAAAGTTTTTTGATTTGAGCTTTTTCACAAAAAAAAAAAAAAACCAAAAAAAAATATTTTTCGGCTATTTTTGGGTTAAAGTTTTTTCTGGTGTTAAGGGTTGAACAAAAGATGTTTTAACCCTGCAGAGCAGAAATATTTTATGATTACACCGGATTAAATGAAGGGTAATTTCAAAATAATGCTTCAAATCCGAGTTTCTTCATTTGTTTTACTTTCAAATAGTTTTAATTAGTTGGGTACTTTGATCTTCTGTAATAATTTATAAGAATTTGATTAAAAAAAAAAAAAAAAAAAATGAACTTCTAACTCGATTTACTCGATAACGAAAGCTCAAATCAAAAAAAAATATACTACAAAATCGACTCCAAATGTGATGTATATTCACCAGTTTCCCGCTTGTACTACGAGTTTCCGGACACCCTGTATAACATATTAGTAATATTCACCAACCGTTGAAAGGTGTTGATAGCTCCGTGGGTTAAAACGCATCTTTCCCAAGGCGCCGCCCTCGGTTCGATCCTCATACCGGCGAAGATAATGAAACTAACTTTTTAATTATTTTTTTTTGATTTTTGATAATAATAAGCTAAATTTTAACAATAAATTTTATTTTTTTTTGTTAATAATAATAATACAAAAAAAAAAAATTTTAACTAAGCTATCTTCAAAACAATAAATTTTATTGTTAATAATAATAATATCAATAAATCAATTTAACACCTATCGACACAAAAAATAAATATGGAGAACTTCACCTGCAGCAAGTGTCCAGAACCAATAATCACAAAGGAGTCAATGTTTTGGTGCTCTTCCTGCGAAGAGAGTCTTCACTTCGCCTGCGGCGGCATTACTGAGGGTCAATACCGGAAGCTCTCCCAAGAAAAACGCGCCAACACCAAATGCAGTGGATGTAAGACGGAACCTCGTCGAACGGCGCGTTCAACTTCCACATCGAGCAAAGAGCACGCAGCTCCTCCTGCCAACGTCAGCAAACCAGGACTAACCCCAGGGGAAACTCTTCTAATGGAGGAACTCCGCCAAATCAAGGTGGAACTCCAAGAGTTCAAGAGCATCCAATCAAAAGTGACAGTTTTATATGATGAATTCAAAGAATTCAAGAATTCAATGACCTTTTTCAACTCAAAAATGGAGGGATTTGAGGACGAATTGAAAAAAGTAATGCATAAAATGAAAACCATAGATTCCGTCGAAAAGAAAAATATGAAACTCGAAGCAAAAGTAACAATGCTCGAGTTCAAACTCGACGATCAAGAACGCCAACAAAAAAATTTCGTTGCCGAAATAAGAGGAATATCGGAGGCAGAAGAAGAAAATTTACATAACATTCTTTTCAACATAAGTCAAGAAATACGCACAACCACCACTAAAAATGATATCGAGAGAACCTTTAGAGCTCCTGGTAGGCCAACCTCAACAAAAATCCGGCCTATAATTGTACGTTTCAAAGAAATTCACTTAAGAGATGAATTCTTAAGTTGTGTAAAAAGATACAATTTGAACGCCACAACAAAGGAAGACAAACTTAACACGAGCTCCATAGGCCTCTCCGGACCACGTACGCCAGTCTATATATCAGAACACTTAACAACAACAAATAAACGCTTACTTTACCTGGCGAAGAAGACGGCTACGGAAAAAAAGCTAGCTTACGTATGGGTGAAAGCGGGACGGGTCTACGTACGCCAAACAACAGAATCACGAGCTATCCACATTACCTCGGAAAATATTCTTCTCACACTATGACTCACTAATACAAGCATACACACATTATTTTACTCAAACACCACACACACATCTGTACGTTCCCAAATCTTATCATTGTGGGTATACTTAAATAACTTTAAAAATGAAAATATAAATGATTAAAGTATCTTTTGATATCCCCGAAGAAACCATACTCACATGTAACAAAAATGTGATTGATAATCCCGAAGACATGAATAAATATTGTTGGGAATCGTACGGTCTGAAAATTATTCACCAAAACATTAGAAGTATTACCAACATTGATGACTTTCTCGTATTTCTTGACCAACTCAATTTCAAATTCGATTTGCTAGTTCTAACTGAGTGCTGGATTAATAAATACTTCACTGCCAAAAACATACAAAATTATACTGAGTACCACACAACCAGTATAATAAATAAAGCTAGTGGTATAGTAATCTATGTCAGGGACGGTATACAGACGCAAGTTGATGAACTCATCTTAACACAAGAAAATTGTCTAAAAATCGTGCTTAACAAAAACCTATGCATTTTTACAATCTATAGATCACCATCATTTCACAACATCGATTCATTTTTAAATTCACTCCACTCTATTATTAACAACACAGAAAACCCAGAACACCAAATAATCATTGGAGACTTGAATATTAATACTATTCTTGACAATCATCGCCAATCCGATGATTATTTATGTTTTCTCACTGAAAACGCTTTTACTCCGATAATTGACACCCCCACTCGAGTACAAGGTGCAAGTAAATCATGCTTGGATCACATCAACATTAAAAACATTGATTTCGCAGACTCATTTGTTATACACACAACAATTTCAGATCATTATACCACAGCGCTCGGCCTAAGAAATAAACCTTCCTCTCCTCCTAAAAACAATTATATTTCTAAAATAAATTATCACGCACTAATTGAGGAGCTGACAACAGAAAAGTGGCAAACGTAATAAACCAGACTGAAACTGAGCAAGCAATGCAGCAATTTATCACTAAATTACAATACTACATATCTAATCACACTACTAATAAAGTTATACCGAACAAACAATTTAAACTCATGCCATGGATCACCCTTGGCCTAGTCAAATCCATCCACAGACGTAATCAAATGCATAAAAATGCTAAAAGACAACCAGATAATATTCTAGTTCAAGAACAATATAAGAAATATAGAAACATATGTAAAAAACTAATTATTTCCACTAAAGAAAATTTCTACAAAAAACATATATACGAAAACACCATAACTCCAAAACGTTTCTGGGAAATATTTCGTCAAATTACCAAAACAAAAAACAGCAAATCGTCTTTCATACAATCATATGATATGAAAAACACAAGTACTACTAACCCCAAATTGATGGCTAATTTTGCTAATCAATATTTCTCTTCAGTAGGAGACTCTCTCGCAAATAAAATCCTTGAAAAATGTAAGAAAACTGAATCTGAACTAGCCAACATACCTTCAACTGATCTTAATCTTAAAACAGACGAGATTCAAACAACGATTAATGAAGTCATGAAAATGATAGATGAGCTGAAGCCATCGAATGCTTGTGGGCCAGACAAAATTTCCTCAAATCTGCTGAAAGTATTGAAACCACTTATAGCGAGTCCCATTGCATACATTTGTAATCTTAGTTTCAAGACAGGCACATTCCCAATCCACTTAAAACAATCAGTTGTTATATTGATTCATAAAAATGGAAACAAATCGGATATACATAATTATCGGCCAATATCTCTACTCAACTCATTCTCAAAAATTATCGAGAAAATCGTAAAAAATCGTCTCACCCTCTATCTTGAAAGACATAAAATCTTATCTAATAACCAGTTCGGCTTTCGTCCAGGTCTAGGAAAAGAAAATGCTATTGCTAAGCTGGCGGATATTATTTCCAATAATATTGACCGGGGTAATAAATCCATCGCTCTCTTTTTAGATCTTGCCAAAGCTTTTGATACCATCTCGCATAAAATACTTCTAAAAAAACTAAAGGCTATAGGTGTTCAGGGACTGCTATACAAATGGATGGATAGTTATTTAACTAACAGATACCAACAAGTTAAAATTAATGATAATGTTAGCGATCCAGCCCTTGTAGAATTTGGTGTACCCCAAGGGAGTACCTTAGGACCTATTTTGTTTAGTATTTATATCAATGATCTGTGTAACAGCAATTTTTCCAATCATATTATAACATTTGCAGATGATACTGTCCTAATATTTGAAGGAAAAACATGGAATGATGTACACTGCAAAGCAGAAAGTGGATTAAAACAGCTAAAACTTTGGTTAGACTATAATCTGCTGACACTCAATTCGGAAAAAACTAAATTTATGCGATTTAGTGCGACAGAAGCGGGCCAACCCGAGGAAGCACATAATATTTTTATACATAAATGCATTGACTCCACTAACTGTAATTGCTATAAATTGGAATGCGTAGACAGTATAAAATACCTTGGTGTTATATTAGACAAATATATTAGATGGGACGGACAAATAGATCTAGTTGCCACAAAGGTTAGAAAGCTTACGTACATGTTTATGACAATCAGAAATATCTTACGTAAAAAAGAATTGAAACTCATCTATGATGCTATGTGTGGGTCACTTCTAGACTATGCATCCTTAGGTTGGGGTGGGTGTGCAAAAACTGTTTTGGACAAATTAGCAAAAGCTCAAAAATCACTACTAAGGGTAATCCTCAAAAAACCATTTAGATATCATAGCGATGCACTATTTGAAGAATTCCGAGTTCTGGATGTTAGACAACTATACATGAGAAAATTAATTTTAAAAACCCATCAAAAACGCCACCTCTACCCATCTATTAACCACTCTCACGACACCCGCCACTCACGGAGAAATCCAATTGTACCACTCACAACTAAAACATCTCTCGCTCAAAGACACTTCTCATTCTTAGGTCCAAAACTATACAACTTCATGCCCGATGCTTGGAAAAAGGAAAACACAGCTATTCTTTATAAATTGACCACTAATTGGTTTCATCAATTAGGTAGAAAGGAGAGTGAACTTTTACTACACAAAAAATGAAATCAAACACAAACCAAAAACAACAACAAAAACTCCAACAAAACAGTAAAAGATACGTTTATGTTATAATCTTTATCATTATATGTATATATGTACTTACCTTATACTTTTAAATTAGAATGCTACCCAAGCAGCAGTTAATCTTATGTTTAATGTAATATTTTATTTTATGGTATTTCTTCTCTTTGTTATTCATATTTATACAAACATGTTAGTAGGCTTAGGCACCAGTTAAAAGTACAAATACCTATTATTTCATTATTATTGTAATACTATACTTATCAAACAACTTATCAAAATGTTAATACTCATACTAATTTGACTGTCCTAAAACGGGAATCCTCCTAGTTGGGCAGTCAAAACATTTCTTAAATAATGTATTTAAATGTATAATCTTTTACTAAATAAAAAAATAAAATAAAATAAAAAAAAAAAAAATAAATAAAAAAGTTTTTTAACGAAAGTGATTTATTACAAGAGAATATTACATCCGACGCGTAGCTGACTCGTTGACTTATGACTGCATTTTATACTGAAATATTATTGCTATCTTTTCAAACAGTAGGTCAAGAATACTTACTTCGTTGCATCACTTTCTTCGTAAATCTTCGGACACTTTCGATTCTCTTCGTGTCATATTCGCGCCGACGTATGCTAGGAGCTTCATACAAAATTACCTTTCCAAGCGGGACGTTTAACCAAAACCTCCTAGATCAAAAGGCCGGGATTCTGAATCAAATCAGCCTCCTAACTTGTATGAGAACCCCAAATAATGTTTTTTTTTTTAATTAAATGAAACATTTTGAGATGTTTTAATAAATAAATATACTTTAAACATCGATGTTAGAAGTTATGGTAATTATGAATACTAATCAAATATATTTATTTGATGCTTTGTCGTCCTTGTGTATATTTAAAATTGATGAGCGGCGTCGAATTAGATTTCGGCAATAGTTATTTTATGTAATAATATACGCTCTCTTATTTATATATATTTTCCATCATACGTAATACACATTTTACACAGAAATAGGTATCTGGCCCGAAAATTTTACAAACTAACCCGTCTCTTCGCGTCCGTTGATATAATTCGATTTCAAACGTTTTTATTAAAAACAAACAACGTTTTATCAATTTAACGATATTGAAATTTGATTACTTATACCGTTCAAATGATGATAGTCAATGTTATTAGATAAATCAATTATTAACGGTTTCAATAATAATTACTTCAGGTTTATATGTCTCACAAACATGGGTATAGGTAGTTTCACACTGAATAATAATAGAAAAGCACTCACCGGAATTTCTTTATATTCCGCATCACGGTATACGAGTAGTAAGTAACATGGGCTACTACAGACCAAATTAAATTGTAGAGTTTCGTTGGGAAACAGCTTTTCGTTCATGCGTTCAGATTAATACGCTGTTCGTGTTTCCGCTGTAAATTTATCAAATTTTGTTCTTCGATCAGATGTAGTTACATACTTTATAAGAATAACTGACTTAAGGAAAAGTTGCGGTCTTTCTTGTTGGAAATGTATTTATCTTGACTTAGCTGTGACTTTTTTATATACGAATAGGCAATAAATTTTACGACAATAATTTTCTTTCACAAATACGGTAATCCTTTTAGAACTAAGTAAACTTTTTATTCAGTCTTACACGTATTTCCCTTTCATTGTTTCTCGAGGTCGTTATATAAAGTGTAATATTGAATTAATTCAGTGAATAGATTGATACTCTGTTGCTTGCAGGTGTATAAAATTTTCAAACGGTCAGGGTGAAAACCTAAAAAAACAAAACCATAGTGACAATCAAGAGAACCCCGAGTTGTTTCCTTTTAACATCCCTGAAAATGATTTGGATAAATATTTTGTGATAGGATATGGCAAGAAAAGTTTATATTTTTCATCTTAATAAAAAAAGGTAGAAATTTGTAGTGTTTAATCTCATAGAGTTTTCTGTCATAAAATTAGAAATCTGCGTAATACATGCATTTGAAAAAAGTAAAAATTCTTAAATAAAACCCGTTATCCCCTGTATACCTTGGTGATCATCTTTTACTAACGTAAACAAACCATGTCGTTTGCTAAGCGAGGCACATAAAAAACAATGAGAATTTTTTTATTGTTAAAATCTGTTTTTTTTAAATTTACTACTGCTTTAAAATAAACACTGCTTTATTACAGCGAGGTGCGCTAAACAAATGAGAATGTTTATTTTACATTCAAAAATAGAAGATTTAAAAAAATTTAGCTTATTTTATTTTTGTTTTACGAAAATCAAATACATGCTTACACTTTTTATTACTTGTGTATTTATCTTTCGTTACCACACTTCATGATAGTATAGTGTTTATAATAAGATATGTTTTTACTTGTGCATATATCTTTTGTTAGCGCACTTCATGATGGTATAATGTTTATAATAAGATATGTTTTTACTCGTGCATTTATCTTTCGTTACCACACTTCATGATGATATAATGTTTTTAATTAGATATGTTTTTACTTATGCATTTATCATTCGTTACCACACTTTATTGTGGAATAATGTTTATAATCAGACATCTTTTTACTTGTGCGTTTAACTTTCATTACCATACTTCATGATGGTATAATGTTTATAATGAGATATGTTTTTACCTGTTCATTTAAGATTGGTTACCACGCTTCATTATGTTTTAATGTTTATAACAACATATGTTTTACTTTATTACCTCCCAAAAATGTAATTTTGAAGAAAAAGTCATTGAACAAAAGACCTCTTTTTAATAGAGGTAGGGGAGACCGAGGGGTTTTGAAACAAAGGTGAGTTGAAACAGTACCGATTTCTCCGAACTTAAAACCGTTGGCGAATTGGCAATGTCGCTTTTCAACCGTTTACCTCCGCTTGCTGGCTCGTCAGTTCGTTTCGGTGCCGCGAGTCGATGGGTTGTGGAGTTGTGCGTGCCATGTCTCAAAAATCGTCAAAAGTAAGTTTTTAATGTTTTTTTACGATGTCTATATTTTGATAAGGGTTTTGTATTTTGGTTTAAGTTATATGTGTTTCGAAAGCTTATTAACTAACGATTTATTACATATGTTTGGTACAGTTGATTTTTGTGTATTTGCTTCTTGATTGTGGATTAAATAAAAAATGGGAGGTTTTTTCGTACTGAGGAGATTTGAAACAGACTGTTTCAACTCTCCTCGTTTTCAATTTTATTTGTTTATTATTTTACGGGCACAAAATAAAATGTTTTTTTGTTGATTTAATTTGTTTCAGAATGCCTACTTTTTATAAAAAAAAGACTGACAGAGATGACGAGTCTCGAAATATATGATCTCGCAGCAGAAGACGTAACTATGCGACAGAAAAGTCTCCGTGACGCGGCTTCGAGTTACAACCTGAACCATACCTCCCTCTACAGGTATATTTTATATATTTTTTATATTTACTCCACACAGGAGGCCCTGAAGAAAATAATTTCCCTCAGGGCCTATGTCATCTTTGGGGATGCTGTGTGGAGGGTCTATATTTTAAAAAAAACTGCTTATGGAGCTAAGGAAGGGGCGACTGCTCCAACGGTTGGATATCCCGAATAGACCGTTTTTACAGCTTCGGAGGAGAAGGTACTCTGTGACTATCTTTTAAATTGTGCTACTGCTAACTTTGGCCTGAGAACAAATATTTCAGGACGCTGATTATCTTCCGAGTCAAATTACTGATCGATCTTTGGCAACTTCCATTAGTCCTGGTCCATCCTACTCTTACTTGGTGAGAATTTCAAGAAGTGAAGAACCCTCGCCATGTCCTACTTCTAGCACAAGTGATGAACGTCCCCTTGGAAACAATATTTTAAATGATTCTGGTACACCAAGTCCATCAATCTTCAATTTACCAGCTACTCCTCCTCAAATCAGCTACGAAACAGAAGACGTACCCAAGTCTGCAGAAAACTCTGATAAGAATTCACCTGATCTGGCGATATCTGAAGTAATGCTTAATACTATCACGATGCCTTCAACCACTGAAGATATAATACCTGTAGCATCTACATCACGAGATACTTCAGTTACTGTGACAGCAATTCCATTCTCACCTGAAACTCTTAGACCCTTGCCAAAAGCTCCACCAAGGAAAGGAAATCAAACAAACAGACGCCAAGTGAAATCCGCTGTCTTAACCTCCCGACACTCCCGTAAGGGATGAACTAGCTGCAATCGAAGCAGCTAGAACAGCTAAGAAAAAGGTGAAAAAACCTAGCTTTAAAGAAACAAAAACAACAAAAAGATCAAAACCAGGCACTAAAATTAAATAGGTCAAGGTTGTCAAGAAACGAAGACATTGCAGAAGAAGAAGAATCCCTTTGCCTTTGTTGTTTAGAGCCATATTCAAATAGCAGAGCCAAAGAAAAGTGGGTGCAATGTCTGGAATGCAGCAACTGGGCTCATGAAGCTTGCACTAGTGGGGAACTTTCTTATGTTTGCCACAACTGCTTTTCAGACTGACGTTTTTTATTTTTAATAATATTTTTATTTTTGTCAGTTTGTTTTGTACCTACTTGAAAAGTTTAATTTTAATAAATACCTTTAAATTATATCATCATTTTTATTTTAAAGCCCTTAATACTTCTCAAAAATCATATGTTTCAACTCTCCTCGACCCCTGTTTCATCTTACCTCGGTATGAGGGGAGTTGAAACAAGTTGACTTGTTACGGTTAAGTCGATTTTTAACCACAATATTTAACGCTTACAATTTCTTTATGTTAGTCATTCGCAAGTGTAAAGAATGACCTTCGATTGGTACTAATATCATACGATTTCTGTCTATAGTATTTGGTGTATGAAACTAAATGTGAAAATTGTTTCAACTCCCCTCGGTCTCCCCTAATACTTTCATATAGATGTTAGAGCACAAACAAAAATATTAGATTTATCTGATAAATACTTATCTATAATCTGTGTCGTGTTGTAATTTAATTTTAAAAAAACCGTGTTTACGTTTGAATATCAAAATAAAGGTTCAACAAACACGAATATTAGAAAAACTAAAATTACCCAATAAATTTTCCTTGAATAAATAATATCATCAACTTTACTACTGCTGAGCTTTTCATGTTTTATGGGTCAAGTGGAATGTCAGGTTCTCCTTATAAAATTAAATGAATACCTCTTATTCCGGGCTGTATTTCAGGCTAGATAGAAAAACATAACTCAAAAATGAACCAACTGTGGGTGTGATCGGGGTTAGGATGAAAATAATAACGTGGGAATATTTCAAATTTGAAAACTTCCTTATAACAAGATTTCTGTGGATTCCTTAAGCAAGAGCTCTTTCATTCAGAGTGTGGGAGAAAAAAAATTAGATATTCTAAATAAATGTTATAAATTTTTTCTTCATATGAAGCGGTTACTTTGTGATGTGACATTATAATTTAAAATTAAACAATAACTTTGTAAACATCACTTATAGGTAAATACTTAATGCCGACCGGGTTTCGCTACAACCGTAGCTTCATCAGGGCAGTATAACACTAAACATCTAAAAATTAAATTAACTACATGAGTTTTATACTCAGATTGTTCCCTATTGACAAAGAGCACTCGCTTCTCAATCTCCCACCTATCCCTACCTCTTCCACTGTAGCTCAGACTGTCCGTGATATCAACACATGTTAATTTAATTTTTAGATGTTTAGTGTTATACTGCCCTGATGAAGCTACGGTTGTAGCGAAACCCGGTCGGCATTAAGTATTTACCTATAAGTGATGTTTACAAAGTTATTGTTTAATTTTAAATGTTATAAAGGTTTAGTTGTTAAAAACACAAAGATTTCGTTTTAAAAACACATAGATGTTTTTTGGAAAGTGGGAATTTACTATTTTAATATTCACCGCACAGAAAACGATCTTAAAGGTTATACTAAAAAACATAGACTGACTGATACAGACCAAATATGCAACAGCTGTGACGTACTAGATATATGCCAATTATACGTTAAAACACTACTAAACTACATTTTTGCCAAAAGAATAAATTTCAAAATACACAAAATAACATTAACAGACCAGTTAGACAAGCGTACAAAGAAAACATAAAAACTCCGACAGTAAATTCAACCTTTGGACAAAGACACTACCAATACCATGCAATAAAAGCTTTCAACAGTTTAAAACTTGAAATTAAAATTGAGGAAAATAAAAATAAATTCACACACAAAATTACAAAACGGATTAGAGAAAAAAAAGGACAATATTACCAAAATTTCATAGCATAAAATAAAAATAAAACCTATACGTAACACACAAAACCAATATAAACACACATCACTCACAAACACACAAGATTATTTTCAATGTACTATTTTTTTAATTTTAAATTTATTATTATGTATTTTTAATTTTAAATGTATTATTTTCTCTTTAAATGTATTATGTAGATAATATTTTCATATTATAAAATGAAGGCCTCAGCACGGGCAAGCCACCCAGTGAGGCCTACATTACTGGAAAACTTAAAATGTAAAAAATATTGTACCAAATAAATAAATAATAATATGCATACATAGGTAATTTCTTTTCATGTATTGATAAATCAGTTTTTTCTCAATAATACAAATACTTTTACAAAATTTATCCATTAAAAAAATTGCACCTATATTATAAAAGTAATTTATACTATTTTTTTGTAAAACTTTTTAGCTACAGATTTTAATGGAAATAATTTACGAGTTTCTTTTAACAAATATGAATTATTTTCAGTGGTGTCTAGCCACAAAACAAAATGTTTTAATGAACTTTTTTTGAAAAGAACCGCAACATCGTGTTACACCGGTAGGCACTTCATACGAGTGGATGGAGCCCCTAGCGTATCCTTTGGGCATGATTGTAGTATTAAATGACGCACCCAATTAAATTAATTAATCCTCGGTGACACAATAAACTCTCCATGAACCCACGATAAAAACGGAGATTGCGTGTATAGCAGGATCTAATGAGATCTTTACACTCGTTTCATGTTTTATTTTACTACAAAATAAATAAAATACTCGAAACAAAGGTAATAATAACCATAAAACCTTTCGGAACCTCTTAACTACACATCCTGTTAGAGAGAAATTTGCTGAGTATAATTCAATCTTTGAGGTATTTTGGTATCGTGTGTAACTTATACATAATAAACTGATTAAATATATTTAATTATACGATTTTCAGAAAATGATGTCATTTAATTTTAGTAGTTTACCACGCGTGTAAAAACTTCATTATAAAGTTATGAGATCGGTTAGGATAAGTTCATTGCATCTTGGGATTACGAATTTCGAGTCGTTTTATATATCTTTAATAGGTTTTACCCGAAGTTTTTAACAACATAATTTCCCAAGGGGGGGTGCCATGTGGAGACTTTTGGAAAAGAGGAAGGAGTGATTCGGGGTCTTGATGAGTCTCATGTTGTAGGAGGGAGGAAAGGCAGAGTCTTAAATTAAATGCTTTTTGTGAAAGAAAGACAAACATTACCGGATCACGAATAACCTGAAAATATTTGAAAATCTCCTACTACATATGTTGTGATGGAGGACTTAGCCAGTCAAGAAATGAAACACAGTACGCCTGGGTAGGACCCAAACGCGATGCCTACTTAGCCAACAAGCAATAGAATCATCGACAAACCATTCCACAGTCAAGCTGTTGAACTCAACAACGAATAATAGAAACAAAAGTTACAAAAATGTTTACAACACAGGTGCCAAAGGAATCAATGATGCTAGTTTCACGGAGCATCTTACATTGAAATACCGGTAGAATAAGGGCAGCATACCCCCCAAGCTATCCTTTTGGTAAGATAGGAGAATTTATCAAACGGACAGCCCCTTTCAGCACCTAAGCAAGGGTGTTTAAGATATTTTGGGGCTCCAGACCAGAGGTTACCAAATTCAGCAGTGCGGCGCACTTGCAATATATTAAAGGTTAGCATGTATGTACTATTTAAGTATATGCGGGTCCTCTATAGTACGCAGAGGGTTACTTGACTCTGGCTGCGATGAAGCCTCCATGACTGGTCACTTAAAAGCCCCATTCCCTATACATCCCGGCTGTGCGTTTTACTCGGCAGCCAGCATTAATTAATTTACTGGACAATTTGTATAGCACCGCTTTTGTGAGATATCACCTCAGAGGCGCTTTACAGTTGATGCACGTATTACAAAAAATATAAATATTACAAAAATAAAGTGAAGTTAAGTTAAGTAAAATGAAGAACAGGAACAGATGACACGAATATAGAAGATGTAGACTCTGCAGAAAGAATCCTATGCGGTGAAGAAACTGGACCAGCTGCTGCAGCGAGTCTACCGCATCCACCAACAGTACCAGCACGAGGTTCGTCATCCGTCCAGGAATGCGTCTGCTGCTAATAAAGCGCTGACATAATATTATCCTCACATAGATACCAGACCTTGGTAGCACCGCTGTGACGTTCGACGAAGATAGAAGATGGAGACTCTGCAGCAAGAATCCTAGGAGGTGAAAAATCTGGACCAGCTGCTGCAGCAAGAGAGTCCACCGCGTCCACCAACAATATCCTCACATAGATAACAGATATGGCAGCACCGCGTCCATCATTCTGGTATTTATTAATAATAAAAATAATAATATTTGGATGCTTTACACAGCGCCGTCTTTATGCAAAATCACCTCATCTCTCCTAGTCTGTTTTAGGCTCTTTTAGTCACTTCTTAGCAATTCATGCCACTTACTGCATCTTCTAGACCCTTTTATTCCTATTTTTTCTAGCTGACTTCTTATCCTTGGCTATTTTGCCCCTTCCTGGCTCTAATACCTAAATAAAATAAAAATCCACAGAAATTAAAAATTAAAATTTCTTCTATTGTGTCGTAGTCCAACAATTTCATACCTCTGTCTCAGACTTAGAGGGCTCGCGTATCGCAGGATATCATAAACATAAATCTTGAATCTAAATCAAAGTGAAGATAATGTATGTTTGTCATCTGAAACAAAAAAAAATCAAAAACAAAAATATTAAATAAAATATGGCTTATCTGTTTTATGGGTAGATATCCTCGGTTAAAGAGGTCCCGTAAATTCCGAACTAATTACACAACTTGACACTTGAGGGGGCAGGTATATAATCTCCGGCTGCATTGAGAGACTTCGTTCGGGCTTCACTTTCCAAATTTTATCGGTTTAAAATACTATAACAATTACAAATTCCGGGTAAACGGTAGAAGTTACAGGCATGATTATTACTTACCTTCATTCCAGCTTCATTAATTTTTTGACACACCGTTGCTACACCACTGACGGGTTCAATATGGAAGGTGTATTGGTCAACCCTAGAGTCCGCCATCCGTTCAATCCAAGGCTGATTTTGGCTGGCTACCACGCAAAAGGGCTCCGCCATGTACTTAGAATTATTAGAATTATCTATTTATTGTTTCTTTACATGCGGTATCACTTTTTACATTTTATTTAATAACCTCACCTTGACTAGCCTGTGCCCAGGTTAATAATTAAAAAAAATAATAAAAATAGCACGAAGTAATTGGTGACGCCATTACGCACTATACATTAATTTACACTTACATAGTTGCATATCTATGTACATACATGCGACCACTATACTGAGATAATATTGTTGTTCCTAGTCCTACCTTATTCTATCCCCGCACCTTTTCCCTGCACATTGTGCAATCAGTCTGTTACAATAACCCGCATCGCTTACGATAAAAACCGCTCCCGCGCGAGATCTTATCTAGCTTATCTTATTACATTTTACATCCGCGTCCGCGTCTCGTGCAAATCCGCTTTGTGTTCAGTGCCACCGCTGTGAGATACCTCAGGAGGATAAACTGCAAGAAAACGAGTACACCTTTTCCTAACGGTGAGTCCTTCCTTATCCGTACAACATATTATTGCTTTATGTGCAGTGGTAATTACACTAACATTCAAGGTCCTTCGACAAACATTTTTTACACTCCTTAAAAAACATATCATAACACCTTTTATGCACCAATAATATAAATATTGAAAGAACAATATTTTTGCATAAACAAGCCGAAGGAACCTATTTCAATAAAGTAGTAAACATGTAGGGTAACAATGTGAAATAAAATATTTTGATAATAATTTATTTATATAATTTATAGATGGTGTTAGCCAATCACGAGAGCTCCACTTGGTTTAGTTAAATATCGATTATCGATCACTATTTTGCGATGTTAATTATTTGAAGCTGGTGTTAGGGATCCAATCAGAAGAATGTGCGAATTGTATAATAAAAACCTAAACCTGAAGGATCCCGACATATTTTTTGATACATATGGTACTTTTGGTAGGAAATT
Source organism: Hesperophylax magnus (assembly GCA_026573805.1). NCBI lineage: Eukaryota > Metazoa > Arthropoda > Insecta > Trichoptera > Limnephilidae > Hesperophylax > Hesperophylax magnus. Next base: position 40,853 of record JAIUSX010000073.1, read on the forward strand.
GAAGTCTGTTTTTCTATAAAAAAAAGAAAATGTGTACTTACTTCATTCACTATAGATACTCTTTGAGTAATTTTTTATGATTTATCTCTAAACTTGTATAAAAAATATTTGTACACTTTTATTTGACACTGAGTATTATCTATATACAAAATAATTTTCTTTTATACTTTTTATTTACTTATGATTAAGTGGTACAAATATTTATGTGTATTGGTTTAATTTTCTTATACAAATGTAATTTGGTTTTTTTTTTAAATTATTTTTAATGGTTATTGTACATTGATGTTTATATATATATAAATAAATAAACACATGTATATATACATACACATTCATCCATATAAGATACTTATATTATCGAGCGAATATATAAATAAAATAAAGACAAGTACGACTTTTGCATTCTTCCATTAAAAAACTGCAGATTCCCTTTAACTTATATAAAAGTTTTCCAACATTTTCTAAATCTTTAGTTTCGTTTAAAGTCTGTTGGGCACAGGAGCACAGGGACTTGACTTGTGTATTGAAAAATAGAAAATATATTTATTATGGTAACAGTTACGATTTTGATTATCTGACTGACTCTCTATTTGCCATTCTACCACACTGTTAGGTACTACTAGTTCTGATTCACAAACACATGTTTCTGACAAAAGGCAAAATTTCCTCAAGGAAACTTTTTTAAGAATACTCTGCTTTTATAATAAAAGTGAGCCATTATTATGGCTTTCAATCTGTTTTTTTTTTATGTTCTGTTAACCGCTTTTTTTGTTTAATCGATAAACTACGAACAATGCAATGAATGTTTCGTTTTATAGACATTTTACCTTTGCTAAAATGCAGACTTTCATAACATACTAATTCCTAACATAAAAAAAAATTATTATAGCATAAATCTTAATTATTTTTAGTGAATTCAACGTATTTCTGGATTTTTTTATCATTCAAGTATAGTAAACTTTTACATTATAACGAGTTGGTAAAAATATTGATAAAGAATCGATGAATTTTCAGGCTTACTTTAATATTACTCATCTCTTGGTATTCATTTATCAGGCCTTTAATTCAATATACTTTGAGGAGTTTTACCAAATATTTGCACTTTGTAAAAAAGACAAAACAACAATATTAATTTTTTCGTAGAAAGGTTAACGATGGACATATGAATAGACGCCTATTCACCCTGATACATAATTTGCTGGTGTAGAAAGATTAGTTGATAGTATGTAAATAAATTTAAAATATGTGTTCTTTCAAAGTGTTTATCATTTTTAATTCCTTCATAAAATTTAAAAAAAAAAATGTAAATGGTTTTGCCACGATTTTGTTTTCATCAAAGCAAGCAAAATCCTAGTGTTTGTACTTTGAGTTTCAACCACCTTTGTTTGCGTATGGCTCTGAAAAACTAGAACACACGGTAGTAGAAAGCAAACGAGAAAGACGATAAGAGGTAGTGCATACCCCTTGGTTACTGCGCAGATCTCTTGTTATTTTTAACAAAAGATTGATGCTTGTCTGAAGTTTTCTGGCTGTATAAAGCAATATACATTTTGAAAATACAATCCTTTGAAATTTTTTATCTTTTATTTCTAGCAGCATCTGTCCTTTTATATCTCTTTTGCCCTCGGGACTCGAAAAGAAGAAGGTTTCAATTTAGGTATGGGGTGCCAAATGTATTTTCCATTCCAGTTTATCAACTTAGCACTTCGAAAAATAGCACTGTACGAGCAGGGTCAAATCTTAACTGGTTAGATAAAAAAAGGTTCTGATCCATGAAATAAAAAATAACTTTTTATTATCAGTAGAGATTGGATATCATATCCAACAATGGATTTGAAGATGATGCTCGCTTTTAGTAACGTACAAATACATATTAAGGATGAGAGAAGTATTCAAATTGCTTATGTCTAACAAGATATACTTTTAAACAAAACAGATAAAGTTTTATTTTTCATAAAAAGCAATCACTTTGTGGTTTGACATATTATTAAATAAAAATAAAACACTTCGTTTAAAAACCACTAATTTTTCTAAATTTTATTAAGACCGACCGGTTTCGCTTGGTAGAAGCATCTTCAGGGTCCAAAATATAAGTTAATTTGAACAAAGTGTTATTCTTTATTATTTATTTATTATCACTTTGTGGTGGAATTATTAATTTTATTGAAAAAACAAATAACTTAGTTAACATAACTTTATTTCATATACACTATCTACATACTTCGTAAACAATTTTAGCTTTATCAAAATTAAATTTAGATCACCTCTGGAGAGGGTTGGTAGAAGGGCGGGGGAGGGCTAAAAGTCGGGGAAGTTTATTAAAATTAGGAATTACAATATCATCAGAAGGGAAAGACCGAAAAGTGGGAAAATATTTCAAGAAGGGGATATAAAAGTAGGGTTTTAGATATTTTCCCTCTTCACCGATCTTTCCCTTCTAGTGACATTGTAATTCCTAATTCTTATAAACATGCCCCACTTTTACCGCTCCCTTGTAAGTATACCACCCCTCTTTTTTAACTGTAGTGTACACTAACTCATGATGAAAGGAATATTATTCGCGAAACATGAAGGATGTGTGTTTAAAAACAAAGTAATATAAACTAACTTATTTGTCTTAGAATTGAACTTTCGCCCTTATTCACTTAAAAATTATGTTTTTTTGTTTCGACAACCCGCTAACGTATGTATCTGTATTTAAAATGCATGGCTCTAGTATTTGCCTGCTTTCACCCGGTGAAACTGAAGTAGATTTTATCATCTGGCAACAGAATGCAGATGGTGTAATAATTCTCGTAACAGAATGTTATTAACAATATTAACACTCGTGTAAAAATGTATTCCTTCGGATAATTCTTTGAGTCAATAAATCCAAAGCTAGAAATAAGGTACATATTGCGGAAGGAGCGTGTATGTATGATAATAACGGAATAACGTGTTTTAGGACCCATCGACCCCATAATATACCTAACTAGAAACTTAAGAGCCTATTAAAGTTACCTACTCATGTTGGTAGGGTTGAATATAGAACCAGTAAGACTCTACTTAAATACACTCAAGATTAATCATTACATGTTTGGAGACGAAACAAAGTACGTCATTATTCACTTTTATTCTAATTAATTTCATCCCACAAAAGGTCCCACACAACCATGCTAATTTATTTCAAACACAGTATATTATAATATAATGATTATATCCACTGATCACAAATTCATCAGATTAAGATATTAAGCATCGTATATCTGGCCGAAATCCTATAAATAATAAGCAAGTATTATTATTGTTGAATGTAAGGTGATTGAGTTCTATTTTCGAGTGTCACTCAGCGCTATGTTATAAACGCGTAGAACTATAATAAATACCGTGCTCGAATGTTTAAATGATTGATTTTCTCAAATTAGCGGAACGCATTCAACACTGCGAGGAATAAAGCAGGCTGTTAAAGTGTTATTGTTGGACCACCTCAAATTATGATGCCTGGTTGCTTTATGAGCTTTCGATATACTCGAGACGATGAAGCAGAAATTAACAACCATCCGAGCAAGCATATTTTCCGCATTTAGATGTGGGAATCTTAACAAAAAACTTTTGACTTTTCTGTAATTAGGATTTATAATTTTAAAGTATGCTTGAAACTCTTAAAAAAGTAAAACCACGTAGTTTTCTTCATGTTACGTAATTGCCCAAAGACAGTGGGGCTAAGAAATTCCCATTTGTGGAATGTTGTGAGGGTGAAGAGATCAGAAAAACGATGGAGATAGATGGTTAGGAAAGTACTGAGTAACGTATATGTACTATATGTAGTATCTAGCAACGTATATGTAGTACCTAGCAACTTATAGATAGTACTTGATAATATTGGCAACGTATATATGGTACCTAGCAACGTATATGTAGTATCCAGCAACGTATATGTAGTACCTAGCAACGTGGGTGTAGTACCTAGCAACTTATAGATAGTACTTGATAATATTGGCAACGTATATATGGTACCTAGCAACGTATATGTAGTATCCAGCAACGTATATAAACGTATCCAAAGCGAGCAAAAACCCGATGCTGAGGTAAGTGTAGAGGAAAATTTTATCAAATATAGCTCAAATAATGGATCGGAAAATAAATTACTTGCAAAAATAACTTTTAACAATTTAAATAGAAATGACTTATTCATTTTTTAACCAGGTGTGAAAAAAAACTCCGATTCGAAGATAATCAAAGATACTGGGAACCGTTAATAATCACTGGGTTTTGCCGCCTAACTTTACGTTTTCTAAGAACAAGTTATCTCTCTTCTACGTCGGGACGTTGGTTTTCGCAAACATCTCGTTTGATTAACAAAGTGATTGAAAGGAATTGTTATTTCGTGTGACAGCTGCTTCGCCTTCTGGAGGCATTATCCAATTATCATCCTCTCGTAAAACGCAACAACCTTTTTTTAATTATTTACGGCCATGTGCAGGTAGTGTAATTGAAATTTAATGGTAAGGTAATATTATGAGGTATAAACAACATCATTTTGTCGTCTTAAGTGTAGTTAGAAGTTCTATAAAGATATGATGTAAAGTAACTTATACTGTTAGTGAGTGCATCACTTTTTTAAATTTCTTATTATCTTATTGAATATGCGGTATTCAATTTATTGAATACCGCATACTGATGCCACAAAATATTTTAGACACCCTCAAGAGTGATTATTAGTGTTACCTTATGCAAAGTTCCCTCGTAAGACGCTAAGTAGCCCCGGTACGACACCAAACAAATTAAAATTTAGGAATATTTTGAACAACGTTGAAGAACAAATATCGACTTCAAAAAGCAATATTAATATTGCTTCCAACGGAATATGGTTCAGTTTTCAGCAAAAGTTTGTAGATCCGCATCCCGCGAATTTCCTTCAGAAATAGAAATAACTGTTCGGATGTTATGTATTCCGAGACGAGGAACTGTAAACACATCGTTCACTGCGGCCAAATCAGACTCCTTGTAATATTGGGAACTGAAGACGAATCCGAACAAAAACAATAAAACAAAATCATTATTATCTTCTAATGGAGTTGTATATTTATTTAAAAAAGAGAGAAAAAAGAAACCAAATTTTAGATGAGTTTGCTTATAAAATCTGTAATAAAAACTGGTAAATCTTTTTGCTAAGGAAGCAGCAATACATAATAAACGTGATCTCTGGTAGGTATCGTGAATTTTGTAGTTGACGGTTTCAAAAGCGCTTCTTCATAGTGAAACATTGATTAGCACCTGATAAATAATAAAATTGATAAACGACAAAGCCCCTGGTCTTTAATAAAATAATATAACGGTGGTCTGACGCCGAAACCAGGAGGAGAGATATTGATTGAAACTGGGCTAATTGTTAAATATATTAGCACCATCGATTTCTATATTAGAAACAGTAATAATTGAGCGTCGTGTACTGAAAGAAGGCACCCAAAACGAAACTCACAGAAAGTGTGGTGTATAAAAAAAACACTTTAACGATATTATTTTCTAAATGCATGTGTCAGACGATTCATGTTAGATGAATGCAAACATTCGATTATGACGAATACTTACAGAGTTTATTGTTTTTAGCAAAACGCATCATTGCAAATATGGATCTTTACTATATTAATATGTAATCGACCCAAACTTTTAATCTGGCTGATTTTTTTAAGTCCTTCAGGCTTTTCAATGTGTTTGCCCAGTTTGCATCCACAACCACAATACTCGTAATAACATTAAAATCCGCATTCTTCTAACAAACATTACAAAACATGGGATAACTCTCTTCCAGATATGTATAAAAAACAGCCAGCTTATTAGAAAAATCAATTGGTGTTAGATAATATTTTTAAGTAAGTGCATTTAAAAACGAAAATACATAATTTTATTTTCGTGTTTTGTTCTACTTAACCTTCTTTTCATATTTTTGCACTTTTTTTATAATTTTGATGTAAAAAATCCAGGGTAAAATTGTAACTACTATCTCCCACCTTTGTATTGTAAGTTATTCCCATCCTAAAATGAGCTTTGTAGCTCATCGGGATTGCTCCAAGAAGAAATAAAAAAAATAAAATAAAAAAATAAAAAAAAATATATATATATATATATATTTATTAGTCAATCAAAGTCATTGTCATGGTAGCATCCATCATCATGATTGACTCAGCTCTGCAATCAACAAGAGATGGGTGCAGAGGATGTCGATCCTGATGGACGACCGTTTCATTTTAATTAAATTGTAATTTGATGTATTTTAATAACTAACTTAATAACTATCACGCCATTTTCCGGTAGGGGTAGGCAGAGAGAACAGACCGCCAAACAACTCTGTCTTGGCACACACTACTTGCCTCATTCACATTCATACATCGTTTAATACAAACTCTTCTATTATTCCACTCTTGACATGGCCCGACTCAAGTATCTGAGTCACTTGATCGTGCCATGTCTTCCTCGGGCATCCCCGACTTCTGCCCCTTATTTTCTTATATTATGTTAACATTAGGTATTATTATCTATTATGTTTTTAATATTTATTTTCAATCATTTGGCACACGGGCATGTGCCTAGCATGGTGGTCGAAAAATTCCTCAATGCATGTAACTAACAATTTTATTGAATAAAGAAACAAAAAAAAAAAAAAATTGCGCAAATCTCTCGAGCCTTTTTAGGGTTATATGATATCAATGTTTTATATAAGCGCTTTTATCTTTTTGTGATCGGTGAAAAACGCCCCCATTGAAGAAATGCAACATCCCAGTGATTTGAAAGTGTGGTAATCTCTAATGTTGATTTTGGATATGCTTGGCGTTGTATTATTTAATCAATCCCATGTTTTCAAAATAATAATAAAGAAATATACAAAACTGCTTACCGAGGTTTAAAGCTATTGTATCCACTTATATTTCTCCACTTATCTCATATTTTTAGATTGTATAAATATGGGATACTATGACAAGAGATAGCTCAAAACGTTTTTGCAAACTTGGCCTTGCCAAAAATCGCTACACTGGTTACTTTATTATAAATTGTAAAAGGAAATCGAGGTGACCGGACGTGCCAATTTTCTGTGACTTTTAACCGATACATCACATACCGATAAATATATTATTATTCATAGTTCCGAAATGGCTCATCCGTTGTAATATCAGCTACACAATAAACCTATCTCATCTAGTCAATTTCCGACTCATACGATTGGCACGTCACTATCTAAATTATTAAAAAAAGTTCTAAGTAATTATCAATATGAGCATGACATGTTAAACGAGCGTCATACACAATTTCTAAGTTCTTACAAGTTGTCATATTTTTCAGAGACATATCCTTCATTTTGTAATTAATATGTTCACGCTTGTGTAACATCGTAAAGCACATAGCACATACGTAGTGTCAATCTTACTTTCCATTAGTTTTATTATGACATTTATGAAAAATTAATTTTGCCTAAAAAAATATATACAGTCACCTCACGAATATAGCTCAGCTGTAGAGTGTAGATACCTTACGCTGCGTACCTACACGAGTCGAGCCTCACATTATGGGAAATAACGAATCAACTGCAAGCGAAAGCTTTTCCGTAATTAGAGGCTCGGCTTGCAAATATATTCGCGTCATTAGATACATAAAAATAAACCAAGAATCCTACGAGGGTTGCCATATTATTAGGGACACCTATGAAAAATGCATTTTTATCACTTTTATATTAGTAAAACAAAAATATTTAAAATTTTAGGTACAGTTATCATTTTTTAAACATAAAATTTAATTAAGATAATTTAGACATCATAATTGTTCGTAATCTGCATTTATTTTTTTGTTGAATTATTTTAAAACACCATCGCCTAGAAAGCTAATATTTTTTAACATCGCCTTTAGCCGCAATTACACCTTCTACACGCCGTGGTATACTCTAAATGCACAGTTTTGCATTGCGCTTTAGCTCAGGAGAGTGATGCCATACTCGAATGATTTAGATGAGCTGATGTTTGGTTGTGATCACCTCCTTGGCAATCTCCCTCTTCGTCAGCTACCATAGGTTTTCAATAGGCTTCATGTCAGGGGTATTCCCAGCCAAGGTAAAAACTGCACGTTTTTTTAAGCCAGGAATGCAGTGACAGTTCTAGCTTTATGGCAGGGTGCGGGCCACTAGCGAACCATTCTCCGACTTGAGGCAGCAACCAATTTTCCAGTACTTGTCTGTATTGATCCTACCTCATGGTCCCTTGCACGATGTGGAGACGCCCCATCCCTTTGGAAGAGATGGCTGACCACACCATGATACTGGTGGGGTGTTTGATTGTCTCCACAAGACAATCCGGATGGAATTTCTCTCCTGGGAATCGCCGGACGAACGATGATTTGTCCACCAAAATTTGGAATATGGACTCGTCAGAGAAGCACACCTAGAATTTTACACACCTAGACTGGAATTTTTTAAAAGCTTGGAAACCACAAAAAATGTTAATTACCTGATTCCAGTCCTCAATAGTCATGTGATGGTGTGCTTTTGCCCATTCCAGTCGTTTTTTCATCATGGCAACCGTGAGACGAGGTTTTTTTAGCTGGCCGATGACCAACAAGGTTCTCCTAAGCCAATCTTCTCTGGACCGTCCTTTGGGAGACCTTGATACCTTCTTGGTTGATCATTAAGGTCAGACGAGCCACACACTTTTTACAATTTCGGAGACAGACATCGTCAGTACGAGGTGTGGTAATTCGTTTTCTGCCACATTTCCCACCCCGATCCGTTTGAAAGGGCAGGTTTTGGTTAATTTTTTTATTTATCCTGTTAACGACAGACTTTGAAATACCTGCAATGGCTGCTTTTTTCCTTTGGAAATGATTAGTGTTCATTAAAAGTGTTTTCACTACCCCATATTTTCTTGGGGACGTTTCTGAAGACCTGGCCATATTGAAAAAAATAACAATATTGGAGTCAATATGTCAAAACTATTAATTGAAATTAAAAAATATAACAAAAACTTTACAAAATTGATACATAAATAATAATTATTCACGTTTTTGTACGGCTGACCTGTTAAAACGATTATTAAAATATTTATTATGTATATTTCGTATTTACGAGACCATCCACCCGGGTTTTCATAAAAATGCTACCGACATGGAAATAACAATAATTTTCTGACAGATGTGATACTTTGGTAGTTTTGCCATTTCTTAAAAGGTCAGTGATGATACCAGCAGCAAAAATAACAAAGGAGTACCGATCATATCCAAGTTATTTTGTAATATAGACACCGTAAACATAAAAATTACAGGTAAGTTTTTAGATTCTCACGGCCAAAAGCATTTTTGTTGTTTGTTTTTGGGGTGTTATGCCGTGTTGCGCTAACTCCTTCTTTAGCCGACGTTTCGGACAGCGTTGCAGTGTCCATCATCAGGGCAGATCCGGTAGATCACACATCTTCGGATCTACCGGATCTGCCCTGATGATGGACACTGCAACGCTGTCCGAAACGTCGGCTAAAGAAGGAGTTAGCGCAACACGGCATAACACCCCAAAAACAAACAACAAAAATAAAAATTACAAATTTTGGTACTGTCTCTATTAATATGGCAACCCAATACTATAAAATAGAGTTGTAACTATCCATGCCATTTTTTGCAAGCGTAGGTGAAACGCCACACAACTTTATTCTGTCGCAGTTTGCTTGCTTCATTTATTTTTTTTATTATTTTTATTTGTTTATATTTTAAGATAGGTTCGTAAATGATTATGACTCATGGTACAATTACAGTAAGATGTAATATCGCATAAACCAATTACGATTAGTACGATAGTGTCACACATAAGAATAATGTCACATGCGTCTTCAATATGGTTTCCTGTTATGAAGCGTTCGGGCCTGTTGTACTTTTAATACTATTATATTAATAATCTAGATGTCTTTACATTAATATCTTTATATTTGCATGTTGATTATCACTATATTTTGGCTTATTGCCCATGTCAAGTAAGTATGTTGGGCGTTGGAGTATGCAGATATGTTTATTCATAGCTTGAATAAAACTTTTTGAATAAGCTTTTTTTCACTTTGAATATGCTCAATTCAAACTTTTAACGTGACCCTAAGTATTTCATTCACTGAATCATGCCACGTATTTTTAAGGCATCTCGGACTTCTTGTTCCATGTGTTCATTTTTTTTATACTCAGTTTTCTCAGTCATCTGCTTTTCGTGTACAAATCATCGATCTTTAGCTTATTCTGCAAAACACGTTCAATTTATCTACTTAACCAGAATGTTTTTAACAAGTAAAAATATTATTTACTCTATGCGTTGAATGAAATACGAAACCATCACCTAAAGTTCTCATAAAAGTATCCCAATATTTTCTAGTTATTTTATCAATAACCAAGAATTTTCTGTTCAGTTTCCAGGTAACAGCTGCAGACTTTAAATATTTCACTCAACTTCGTCATAACTCTGTAGTCCATCAAATTTTCTATTCTCGTCTTCCTTGCCTCAGTATGAGTGCACTAAACCCAAATGCACACAAAACATCTGCATCATTTTAAACGAGCTAAGCGCACGTATATATTTATGCAGTCATCTGATGCATTCGGTTTTAGTATGTAAATGTACTTTCTCGCGAGTGCACCGCTCCTGTGAAGTGCACTAGATGCCGCCAAGATAATAAAACATACTTACATCAGACCAGTTTTAGTACTCGTCTTCGACAGTTGTTTTGAATCTTGTAAAACTATATTTTGTTTTATGTTTCCTTATATTAATTTAACTTAAAAAGGTTAAAAAAATTGATGCTTGCCAGAAATAAAATATCCTAAGCAAATCAATAATTAATTATTGAAGACGATATTAGCGATTCCTAAACTGAAATTAAAACAGAAAAAGTTACGGTCACATCTAGGACTCGAACCAGGACCCTTGCCTTGCCGGGGCACCCCTCTACCAACTGAGCTAATGGGACCATATCTCTATCGGCCATATTTAACTGCATCATACTTCGAATAAGAACTACCAACATATCTTCATTTTTCTCTTGAGTCCAAGTGACCGTATCTTTTTCTGATTTTTCTGTTTTAAATTTTTGTTTAGGAATTGTTAATATTGTATTTAATAATTAAATATTACAATTTGAGGTTTTACTCATTAATTTATTCCAACAAATAAAAAAAATAATAATTCTTCATTTAATTTACCGTACTAAATTATAAGTCAGCGTTGAACAGAAAAAAATTTAAGGGAGAAAAAATACGTCAATTTGCATTATTTTTGAACACTTAAAATACATCATTGCGTTTAAACGATTTTTTCCATAGCTCATGATATTAATATCTTTACCAGCTGAAAATATTTGATTCCGCATAGAAACTGGCAAAATAGTTGTGTTGGTAAGTTGACATGAACGTCTCTGGTATCTACACATTTTATAGCGCCATAGCTAATTGTTTGGGAATTTGTTTCTGCCATATCCATTTTACGGTCAAGGCTTTTTGTTACTCCTGTACCTACAAAAACTATTGAAAAGATGATACTCCCAACTATTTTAATATTGGTAGGAATTGAAATCTTTGGCTTTTTGAAGAAATATTACGGGGAAACTATTCATATAAGTTTTCTTGTCTGTTAAATAATTTATTAATATTGCGCCAAAGAAAGATAAGTTTGATCACAAGATGTAATGTGATCGATGCAAGGATGCAAAAATAAGAATTCTTTAACGTCATTTACTTTGTGGCTTGCTATAATTACAATATAAACACATACGTTCACTTTACTCTGCCGGTTTCAGAATTTCCTTTCCTTTATCAGGAAAATATTGAAACTCTCATAACATTCTAGTTTTAATATTCTCCTTTTGAAGGAAGGGCATGCTTCAGAGGGATAGATATGTACTCTCAGTATCGTCTTAGCGTCAGAAATAGCTATAACCGTGTTTAGTGATCAGATTTGAATACTAGGTTCCTTTCAGCATTTCCCTTCTTCACATCCTTTCCCAACCTCTTCCTTACACCGCCCCCGACCAACTGAAACTATTGTGCGACATTCAAAAACAATAATTATGGAATGGCAATAATATTTATTGCTTAATTCCCACGACTGACTTTTTACTTAACGGCTTTTTGCTTTTGTATTCATTTAGTGATTAGCAATAATCGATGAACTTTATCCGTAATGTTTTCCTTCGCATTGCAATTAAAAATGCTGTGATTTTCGATAATCTGAAGGCCAATCTTGTTTATTTTATATCGGTGAACGTTCTAGATTTATTCTGGAAAATAAACAAACGACCACAAATGAACTCGGCATTCAGTCTCGCCTCAAACAAGCAGCTGGGTTACAAAGATGGATCTGGAGAAAAAACAATATCAGTCTACATTTGTATGTATTACTTAGTTAATTGACTTTATTCAAAATTGAGGTAATATACCTATTACGTATATTGTAGGAAAATAATTGAAACACCTACTGAAATTAGCGGGTAATAAATATTCGACTAAAATCATCCCCAATAAATAATAAAATATTATTTTGCAAGAATTAAAGACAACATTAATACTTTCAAAATAATTTGAATACCGCCCCGTGTGCGAGTCCACGCATCCCAACATCTCGCAAAATTGCAAGGGTCTCGACCATAGATAAACCACTTACTAGATCGATATCTTCGGGCTTTTTGTATGAAACATATTGGTCTTAAAAAACCTTAGATATGCCAATATATAAATAGTACAATTCTCATTCGGAGCCTACTTATTTTACTATACACCAATGAAAAACTCTGAAAGTCTATGGAATAAATTTATTATAGGTTATTCCATAGACTTCCAGAGTTTTTCATTGATGGATATAGTTAGGCAATCATACGACGTCACAATATTTTGGTTCCCATTTTCGATCGGAGTTATACCGCCTGGTCTCGACTGACCCTTGAGGGAACGATAAAGTTCTGTCAGAACCAGCCGCCGTCCAATAACAGCGTTTTTAATTCTTTTATTTTTTCATTCGTTTTAAATGTTTTTAATTTTTTTTAAATTAATTTCATGCATAATTTGAGGATCAGCGTTTGTCGATCTTAAAAACAATATGAATATATAAATAAGCTACAATACTCGTATATTTATCGAGATCTTTATAAAAAAAGAAAAAATACGATTTTTCAATTTCACAATATTTTCCAAAATAGTACCTATTTTCAATATCAACATGAAAATGATCCTACTGAGTTTCCGTATCCAAGTGTTTGCAGATAAGAATGTAATACATATATCGTTGTATTTCAATGGTGAGTTGAAGTCACAATCAATGAATGTATTGACAGTTTTTCACGAAGTGTTGATTAAATTCCTATTAGGCCTATATTTAGAAAATATCAACTATATTATTTTGCTGTGTTATGAAACGTGCGTATAATTCTTTTCCAACATCAATATATAAGTTTCAATAACAGAAAAGTCAGAAGAGTGGTTATTAATACTGTTTTACTGTTAGTTCGAGCCTTTAAAAAAATATTATATTGTTAACTATCTAACTAACAAACCAGAGGACGGACCGCCAAACAAATCGGTTTTTGTGAATCACACTTCTTACCTCAATCACAATCATACATCGTCTCATACAAACTCTTCTATTATTCTGACTCCTGACATGGCCCGATTCGAGTATCTGATTCATTTGATCGAGCCATGTCTTTCTCAGGCGTCCCCGACTTCGTTACCATTCGCATTAGCATCATACATTCTCCTTACACTCCTTTCTTTGCTCATTCGCTCTACGTGTCCAAACCGTCTAAGCGTCCTTTTCTTAATCTTACTCATTACGCTTACATCAGCCTTGCACTCATTGCAAATTTCCACATTTCTCACACGATTATACATGATTTTACCACACATGCGTCTCGGGGATCTCATTTTAACAGCATTAAATCTACTTTCATCCTTTCTCTGCCAGTTTCATGCCTCACTTCCATACATCAGGGTAAGTATCAGCACTCTATTGTGGACTGCTAACTTTGCTTCTTTACACATTTTTTTGTTAACGCCAACTGCGTTCAATCCCCCATTAATGGCGTTACCTGCATTTACCCTTATTTCAATTTCTCTTTCAATCAGCTTTCCCATCTCTCGTAAACATATAACCTAAATACACAAACTCATACATCTGCTCCAAGTATTCCTCATTCACAACTATAATGCACACTGTTTTCGTACTCTCTCTTTCAAACACCATTACTTTTGACTTACGTACATACTAACTAACCATCACAATACATCGTCACATGGTAGATCAAGAAGATGCACCACGATACAACTCTGTCTAAGAGCACACCTGTTTACATAAATTTACACCATTATATAAACGATTCTAATTATATTAAATAAAAATAAAAAATTACACCATAATTCAATAAAATGGATCGACATGTTTCAAAACCAATGGTTGCTCTGCCAGGATAAACATAATATAATGAAAAATAACAAAATATAAGTTTGGACAAATAAGTTAATATTGTGATTAATTTGACATAATTATTTAAAAAAACATGTGAAATAATAAATTTAGTTATATATTTTTTTCATAATTATATAGGGTCATCATATCATAATCAGACCGCACGAGTAAAAAAAGCTGAATCAACAATCAGACTTCAATTGAAATTCGACCTGTTATACTGCGATATGTAAACTGCTGATAGTACGAATGTAAAGGTGATGCAAAACGTTCATACAATGAACCGAGTCAGCGATCTTGCGGGTTCGATATCCAGACACTACTCCAACCCGTGGCAGAGGAAAACAATGGAATCAGCACCTATATAAGCGGAGGAGGACCTAAGTACATCATCATTCGATTCAACAAGTCCGACTCGGCATAACGTCAGTCTGCGCCTCGGCCCCGCGGCATCTTCTCCGACCAGCATCTTCCGCTCATCTGCAGACCAGCACATCGCACCTCCACGAGGCCGGTCTCCACGACTCCACCGCCGCCATCGTCGTCTACACCTGATATCATCGTCATCAGTTCAGAGCCATCTCCCAACTGCGCAATTATACTGACTCAAAATAAACATTGTGACACAACACCATCATTAGCTTTCATTGTCACACTACCAAGATCCTACATAGTCACCTCTCATTAAATAAATTTTTGCTTTTTGAAATTGTTAATTTTTATTATATAATGTTTATCCCGACGAAGAAACCATTGGATTCGAAAAAAATTGTCGATTCTTTAAATTAAATAGTTGTGTATACAAACTATTTTATTTGCATATATATAATATTCTCCTTTTTTCTAATTTTTTCTGGGTTTTCCAGTAGAAAAACAGACAGAGATACATCGAGTTGATGAGGTCTAGTTTGAGGGGAATGCTGTAAACTTAATGACCTGACTTTACGATAGGAAAATAAATCAAAGGCGTCGTAGGTGGGAAGCTTCGTCCAACTACAAAGCAGAAAGTTGATGGCGCTCAAGTATCGCACACTTTTGTTCATTGTTTATCTGTTCTATATTATGTTGTTCGAACGTGTTCTTATGGCACATCTGCGAAAATGCGGGAAGTAATAGGAAAAACTAAATCATTATCATTTATTGTTAAGAGGAACGGCTGTGCGGCCTTTTAAATGTAAAAAATATATTTTTATTTGAAGACAAAATATTCGAAAAAAAAAATTTTGAAAACAGAAGGCACACCTAGATAACATTTTTTTTTATGTGAAACCGCACAAGAGTCCCAACTGCTCACAACCGTCTGAGACTATGGCATCACCAATTGTGGTATAATGTGAAGCTAAAGGTAGTAAGAATGGGAACGAGATGGGGAGGTGGAAGGTGAAGACGGACCTGGGTATTCAGATCTGGTTACCAAACATGGAAAAAGCAATTTCAAGCAATGTTTCAATACCGAACGGTGGTCTTGCATCAAAGATTGACATTAATAGTATCTTTCTTTCTAGAACATTGCCGCTAATATTCCACATTTTATTTGTTATGAGTAAATTGTGAAATAACACAAATGTATCAAATAAAATTAACTTGCGCATGACGGGATTTGAACACGCGACCTCCAGGTTGCTAGTCGAGAGCCTTATCCCTCTCTTCTTCTCTTATTTATGTTTTAAATGTAATGCATTGGCTATTTTAATATTAGAGTTTTCATGATTTACCACGGAAATTTGGCATTTAGTTGAAAAATATTATTTTAAATGGTTAGGTTATTATAGGTGGGTTAGGTTACGTCAGTATACGATAGATTGGGTTAGGATAGGTATGGTCATACATATGGTCATGTTTGGTTAGGTTAGTAACCTAACCAAACCTAACCCAACGGTTATGATAGGTTAGGTTAGGAGAGGCTAGGTGATTTTAGGTTAGGTTAGTATAAGGTAGGATAGGGTAGGTTAGGGAAGGTTAGGTTAGGTTAGGTTAGGTTAGAATAGGTTAGGTTAGGATAGGTGAGGTTATGTTAGGTTAGGTTAGGTTAGATATAGGTTAGTTAACCAAACCTAACCCAACGGTTATTATAGGTTAGGTAAGGATAGGCTAGCTGATGTTAGGTTAGGTTAGATTAGATTAGGTTAGGATAGGTTAGGTTAGGATAAGTGAGGTTATATTAGGTTAGGTTAGATATTCACCGTGTCACCACTAGACCCGCAACCGGAAAAAACAGATAAGAAAAGATCCCGAGGCGCCCACAACTCCGATGAACGCCCCCGAGATATCCCAGCCGACAGTTGGGCCCTGCTTTGGCACATTTTGGCAAGTGATCGCTCAAACGTTTTGCAAACTTGGAATGATATACCTACAGAATTTCTCAATCCCTTGCAGCCTTCTGGACTCTCCCCACATAATTGTTGTTGAAAGTAAAGTTTTTTTTTATCAAAGAAACTTAATCCACACAAATTATGCAATGCTACACGTTTGCATGTACATCTTTAAAAAAACGTTCATGATTGATTGTACAATTCTGACTGGATGTGGAACTGGAGAAGTCATATCAATTCCTATAATTACTTAAAGACGAACGGTTACGCCGTTTTAATTTAAGCGATTGCAATTTCCAGTAAACCTGTTTTTTTTTCAATGACCATTAAAAAGTTACATAGTCAAACATTTAAGGTTGCAGGTTTTATTATAAGCATTGAGTGTTTTTCACGTGGACAACTATATATAGCCCTTTTTCGTGTAACTTTTATTCAAAATCTTGTCCTGTCTGACTAGAAAATAGCTGCTTATATTATACGTAAAAACATTCTGTAGTTAATCGAAGTAAAGAATGATGCAAGATAACACTTTGATTTAAAGCTAATAATGTCGCTTAGTGGGTAAGCTGTGTAAAAAATGTATATTTACAGTAAAGGAATAATTAAAAAAATTAAAAACATTGTTTAAATTAAAAAAAAAATAATTTAATTATAGCTAGACGAACTTTTTGAAACTATAAGTTGTCAATGTCAATGCGCCAAAAATAGATCCGATAGGGCATGTATCTAAATAACTCGGACGCTTATGATGCCACATTTTACATTGCACCCGTGCGTAACCGGGTTAAATATTATCACTGACATAATTGAAAATAAATTAATAAACCAAAATATATTAGCCCCGACTCGAGCTGCATTTATAATGAGCCTCTGTATTTTTATTGTTCACTGCAGATATTTGTACGACGGCCGCCCTATGAATTTGTGAAATATAAAATTTGGCCTGTTTTATTGTCATAAAGAATAAGCTCCTACAAGGAATGCTTTCCTAACCTTCCACCTACCTTTGAAATGATAACCTACCGTTTTTGTAATTGAAAGAAACACTTTGCTCTTTGGTTGAACACTTCGAAATCTTGAATGTAACAAGTAGTCGACTGACAGTTCGAAAAAAAAAACTATCGACAAAGGCGTCACAAAATAATACTGAACAAACAATTGAAATTTGGCAATGTTGAATAAAAAATAACATAGAGGATGAAACTATTCTAGTCTCTGTCAAGGGTTGTGCGGTGGCAAGAGAAGAGTGCAACTGTGAGATGCTACTCAGAATTAATTAGCACTTAATTGGCACTTCCTGTTATACTCTATACAATGATAACAAATAATGAAATAAACGAACTATGAAAAGGAAATTAATAGTGATATATCTAGCGTGCTATGTATAAAGAGTATAAGTCAAGAAATGGAATTTTATTTTATTTAATTTTTTCAATATCTGGGATCTTCACGAGGTATCAAAATTAAAAAATCTCAATAATATATTTCAATTAAAAACAAGATTTTTGTTATTCTCTTATTATTATAATTTTTAATTGTTTGAACCAGATAAAACGACAAGTGACAGTTATCTTGCATTTTTTTCTAACAAAAATGTAATGTAAAAGTATAAAAGTGAATATATTTTAATTCTTTGAATTTTTTTGACGGTTTGATTCAAAACATTTGTGTTAAGTTATTTTATGAAATGTTTGAAATTAAAATATTGCAGTTTCTAAACATTTTAGTGTATTTCAAATACAAAAATTTAAAACGGAATTTTATCTTATTTTTTTTAAATTGGAAGAAATATAAAGAATATTTAAAATACCTTCTGAAAAATTCCGAAATTCGATGAGAAATTATTAATATTTCAAGATTACGCAACATATAAATAGCAATGTATATTCTTATGTATTTTTCCAAGAACTATTTTATGTCAGTTTCTTTTACGTTTCAATTAGTTAAGATTTTGGTAAACACGTTCGTTTATCAAAGGAATAACACTTTCCCCACATTTTTTAGTAAAACCGGTTGTGTTTAGCGTGATAGATATTCGGAAATCCAGTATTAATTTATTTAATGGTTCCTGAACCATGTCCAATCTCAGTTCGATTGGTTTACGATCGCTTTTAGCTCTGAGCCATTAATTTTCTTGCATAATCAGAAACTCCGGTTAATTATATAATCACATAAAAATACAATATGATTTATTTTAATTTCGAACAACAGTTGATTATGTATAATACACGAGTTTCAGTATTTTCCGATATTGATTAAAAAACTACAAATCTAAACGTCTGACACCATATTATACCGACCGCGACGCCATTGCGGAGTAATGTAATGTATGCGAAACAACTATTTGAAGTAATGTATGTTTAATTCTTAATCATTAATTCTTATGTTTTACTACGAAAATGTGCATTAAAATAAATTAAATGGAACACTAAAATATTTAAATGTATGCTATAATTTTAGAATCGCTGGACAAGCTTTATACAAATAAGTCAAATAAAAACAGAAAGACATGGCCGAAACTGTCAGAACATATAATAAATTGAAAAAATGTCAGAAAGGGTATTTTTCCATCTAAAATAAATAGTTCTATTTTATAATAATTATGTTGAATCGAAATGTTATTTCTAAAAATTATTCGAATTAAGCGTATCCCGCTACTCTGAAAGATTTTCAATTTTATTTACAAATTCAAATTTAAAATCACTTAAAATTTTACCCAGGTAAAACCAAACGAAACCGGTCGATTAATAAGTTAAAATAAATTAATGATTTAAATCGAAATATTTTTTAAAATTAACTCCACACAAGAGGCCCTGAGGAAAAAACTTCCCTCGGGGCCTATGTCATCTTTGAGCATGGTGTGCAGAGGTTTTTATTAAAGCAAATGAAGGAGACAAAGTTCTGAGAAAGAAAAAGGCATGAGGGGTTGGTAGAAATCTGGGGCTTAGTGTATCGCAAAGCGAAAAATTTCCACGGAAAAAAAAATCACCTAATTGTGCCGTTTGTGGGACTATCTAAGCATAAAATCAATTATTATCTTCAGAATGATGTCAACTTTGCCCCAGTCACCGAATTTTCTAACAGCCGTTACGAAAAGGTGTATTTTGAATTTTGCCCGCGCAGGTAAGTAAATAGAAAACTGACATACTATCACAAGGACCTTTTGTTCCGGACTTCGCGAGATTACACAAAATTCTTTTCTTGACATTAATAATTGCTCTCAAGCCAAACAAGCAATCACGCCGTACGGCGCAGATGGATGCGTGCTTGTTTATCTCATATTACCAACCGTTTCGTAGGTAAGCCGAGCGCCGGCGGAAACAGCCGAAGGGCGGCGAACTTTCAGCGTCGCGACGTTGACGGACTAACAGAATCAAACGACTGGCACCGCTAGCGTCGCACGGATGTGCCCAATCCGGAACTCAAACGCGATCCAATGAGTTTGAAAAGTAACAAAATAAACAAAATTAAAGTATTTAAAAAAATTGTAAGGATTTTTGTGTTATTATCGTACGCGGGCAGATCGTTTTATCATATCATGTTGAATCATATGAAAAGTTTGTACATTTAGTAAATACACATTTATTGTTCAGAGAAATATCATTTACAGTGTTTGTAGACTGCGTGTTATTTATAATTGTGAAAATCTGGCTAAGTAAGTTTAATCTTAATAACTATCGTCGATCGATTCCATCACTCGTATAGAGCTGAAAACAAAACTTCTGCAGTGCTTCTATAACTAAAAAAACTTGTCTTCTTTTACCCGTTGTTAAATAAATTTTTATTCGCACTAAAATCTAGAGGCTTTTTTTAGTGTATCCGCTATTAATATCAAAACATTATGTAACATATCTAAACTTAATATCAAAAAATAAATATATAAATCAACAGTAGACGCATGTCACGCATGAATGCAACATATAATAATATATCAACAATAATTTTGGAAACCTTTGGGGCCAAACCAAATAAAATAATAAATTGAAATGTGTGGCACAAATAAATAGGTAAATCTAAAACATAATTAATTGCGACCAAAAACTACTAGAACTTGAATAACTATACACTTTACTATTTTAATAAGTGACAAAATAAACACTCGTGGTTTTTCCATACGGTGAAGTTTCATTTAATGACCGTTGTGAATGTTTTGTGTTGGGATGTGAAAAAGGCTGAAGTCATTACTTTATTAAAAAGGTGAGTCAACTATTAATATATTTTTCCACCCATCAATTTTCAATACGATAAGACCCTCAATTTTGCATTTAAAATTAAAAAAAAATTTAAAATTAAATTTAAAATGTTTAAAATGATTTAGTTGCCACTTACACACTAACGAAATTAATCATTTTATTTTCGTTTCGCGAACAATATCTGTGGATAATAATAATAATAGTAATATTTAGCTAATTTATGTAGCGCCGTTTTTGTGAAAAATTACTCCAAGGACGCGGTACAAATATATTTATTAAATGAAGTGACTTGACGTGAAGTGACGTTTTAAAATTTGTTGACGAAATCAACAAAAACGTAAACGTGTCTCCCTTAAATTTTATTACAAATATTTGAAATTGTTTGAATTTTTTTTTGACAGCAAAAAAAGTAATATTTATTTAAACCCACCTAAGATAAGTTACTTGATAATTAACAATTTTGGTTTTTGATTTGGACCCTGAGTCATTGAACAGATATTGCCGGCGCAACTATATTGTGGTAATTTTTATGAAGATAATCATATTATATGTCACTAAAAATGATACTTTTTAAGAAGCATGTTTACCATTTTTGCAACGCAACAAAAAATGCCGATATGAATTGACGACTAAAATCAACAAAAAATTCCTACAGGTAGAAGGCATTGGAATAAAAAACTAGGGACTTTGAATATTTTAATACCTATATAATGACATAATTGTGTATTTATTTATTTTATTGAAATGTATGGCGACTAGATATTTATTTATTTTTAAAGTGGAGCTCGTAGGTACGTTAAAATAAAAATTTCAAGAAGGTGAATAACTTAAATGTTATACTTTTAAAATCAACATAATCAAGAAAAACCTATCTTCCCCATGGCGTAGATAGTATTAATGTAAGCGAGAAAGTTTAATGATCACTTCATTGCTTATGTGGCCGTCGATATTTTTTTATATCATCGCGTCTTTTAATAGATCTATAAATTAATTAATTTACTTTTTAAAATAAAAATGCAGTAATTTTAGTAGGGTGATGTCACACCAGAAATAAACACGTAATTAAGAACTATTCACTCAACAATGAACCTGTCACCTCTATAACGGAATCTTCCGGAATTTATCGGCTTTAACTTGATAGCAAACTTATATTCAATAAGCACATTGACCCGATCGTTAATAGGTCGTATAAAATGCTTGGTTTTGTGTTACGTGTAAGTGAAGTATTCAGTAATCAGCGTACAATCGTAATTTTATATTTCGCATTGGTCAGAAGTACACTGGAATACGCATCGCCAATTTGGAATCTACAATATAAACTTTACATAGATAGTATAGAACGTATCCAAAACAAATTTATAAAATATATTACCTACAAATTCAACAATAAGTTAGAATGTACATTTGAAACTTTGCAACAAAGGCGAGTAGTAGCTGACGTAATATTTATGCATAGAGTTTTAAACAATAACATCAACTGTACCAAACTTCTGTCCCTTATTAATTTTAACATACCTTTGAGACGTACACGACAAACAGTGCTATTCCACACGCTTAGTTGTAAAACAAATACAGCATCTAATTCGCCAATTAACCGAACTCTTCATACTTAACATTGACATTTTTTCGGATTAACTGCCTAAATTCAAACGTGGCATCGTGTCAATAATATAAACTGTTCAATGCGCATACAAACAGACATACACAAACAAATACTCACACATAATTTACACACATACCTACGTCCTATATACTACACACGTCACCTACTAATTAAGAAATAAACATACCACTTAGCAGACATTACAGGGTCACATATCATAGGTACCCAACATGAAATACCTAATTCCTGTGTATTGTTGTATCACTGTAAATCATGTACTGTTTGTTTCTATAATATTAAATAAAATAAAAATACCAACTTCACTATTAATTCTTGCATTCCTTTAGCAAGCACCTAATGTTAAAAATAATACCCGTCCCAAAAAAATCAGTAGGTACGAGAAGTATGAAATACATGCACGACTATTTGTCTTATTTTAAAGCTTTTTGGAGCAGCCCCTTCACTGCAGTACCATAACTCTCCGGCTGTGCTCGTACTGTAGAATTCATTTGATAAATTCACTGAACTATTAACCCACTTTAAGATATACCGAACAACTAGCCAGTAAGAAACTACTTGGCTGTGAAATATTTCATTGCTTATATCAGGTTGTGATGGTATCTGTGATATTTACTTATTATCACTTCGTGGTTATTTTAATACAATTTAATACATCCCATTATCATTATATTGATGAAGTTGCAGTCACATTTCGGGTGGTATTGGTGATAATACTTATACCAGCTGTTGTGCGCTATCCAGAATCCGATCTTTGTTTGATGTCAAACAAAATTTAATTGAACCCTATTCAGATAAAGGAAAGTCCTTAATGAAATGGCATTGTTCACATCATATTGGTTTTCACAGTAAGTACCTACACAGGTTTCGTTTTAAACAATAAAATCCAATTAACTGCAGATGGCAGGTTCAATTATCGACACAAATTTGTATCAAATAGTGAAATGTATAGGAATCGACAGTAATTTCCATTTAGCATCGTGTCATTATTTACCTATGAAAAAATGGTGCAAAGGAAGCAAAGATAAAAAAAAATTCCTTCCACCTTTTTCGCCCCTTTCCCCTAATCCTGAATCACTCCACACACTACTCCCACCTAATAAAATCTAATCTTTCTGTA
The DNA here is from genome assembly GCA_026573805.1 of Hesperophylax magnus. Classification (NCBI taxonomy): domain Eukaryota; kingdom Metazoa; phylum Arthropoda; class Insecta; order Trichoptera; family Limnephilidae; genus Hesperophylax; species Hesperophylax magnus. The sequence goes on from JAIUSX010000073.1 coordinate 64,539, forward strand.
CTTGTATAATATTAAAGTTAGTTTAAGATTGCTAGTTTGTGTCAATTTAGTTATTTAAGGCGATGCACTACGTAGTAATGCAAAATCATGTGTTTTTGGTTTGAAAATTTGGTCCCCTATAAATGTGTCAGATGCCTTAATTAAATACTGCGAGTAGAATACATCTTGGCCTTTGAAATAATCGAGTATTTTTTAGATGAGTCTTTTTTAAGCCTAGAAAAAAATAATGTATAAGGCCTACGAAAACTGCTTTAAAGTTTAAAATCTTCTACTTACGAACCCATTTTCGGTTATGATTTTATTGTATAATGTGGCAAATTAAGTAATTTATAAAATCATTGGAATAAAAATTATGCCTGAACATCCAAAAAATAAAATAAAAAGCACTTTTTGGCCATGTTTTTTTCTTGCATAAATCAAAACAGGCGGATTGTGTTAAGCGGGAATTTGAGCCTTATCGCCATCTACGTAAGACGTGTTATTGATATCTGCTCGATTTAAAATATTACACGACGTAGTGCATCGCCTTAAGTTAAACACTATTCAAATAAAAAATGAACTTTGGAAAATAAAACAAAAAATAAGTTAATTCTACTTCAAAATTTATTCACGCAATTAGAAAATATAAAACAGAAATAATTTGTCAACGGCATTAATCTCTGGCGAGCTGGAAACGTGATTTTCATGAGATAAAATGATGCGTTGTTATATCGTAAAACCTTAGTTAATAAGACAATGTTGTTGTATTATAAATATGGACCCTATTAAAAATATGAGTAAAATTCTTAAAACAGTAAATACTAGAATAGTTAATAGCGAAATTCACAATCCTCTGATATTCTAATTGTTTCTATTCAGAACAATGGATGATATGTTGGGTTTCACAGAATTCACTTGCACTAATGCCTATTATTCAAAATGAAATTATTAGATTTCACATTTCATATTCCATTTACTTACCTAGTTTAATATGCTTTTCATGGTTCAGATCAGCACACTGTGTTAACGATGTTAATTTGCAAATGCAAGGTTGACGCACTTAGAGCTTTTGGCTCAGCTTTTTTCTACGCGTCAAGGATAAGTTAAGTTTTGCAAATGAACCCACATTTTGTAAATTGTTTTTAAATTTGTGAGTTTAAAAAACATAATATTGTTATAAGTTATTTTTATGAAGATTTATTAAACTCTTAAAATACCTAATGGTTAAAATCAGGCATCACACGGAGGGTGGTTATTAGGGTCTCCATATTGCCTCAAATACCTACAGTTTTAACCGGATATCACCTATCTTTGCCCAATAGTGAATCATTAAGTAATGTACAATTGTAAAAGAGAAAGTACAATATCGAGCCTAACTCAAATACATTATTATAGTAGCTCTTTCCAGCAAAATTTACTTTTTACGTCCGCACTCGCAGCGAGTATTTTTTTAAATGCCCATCCGGGGGAAGAGGGATGTGACAGGGTTAATTAGTCGGCATTGTTAGGATATTATTCTATTTTAAGAAAACAGAAACCGGATTTTTTTAATCAGATCAATCATAGACTAGTTATTCTATATATTTTTATAAGCAATAATTATTAGCCTGAAACACTCATCCACATTGAAAAATCTCCTGATAAAAGATAGTTTATTTCGATAAAAGATAGTTTATTTAGAATTATTTCGCGGATAAGAGATAAGCCGCCATAGCTCAGTGGTCAGAGCTCGAAAGGACACGGGTTCAAGTCCCGTTGGCGTCATGTATCTTTTATCAGGAGATTTTTCAATGTGGATGAGTGTTTCAGGCTAATAATTATTGCTTATAAAAATAATTGTTACCCTTTGTGCTATGCATAAAAAAACTTGTCTTAAACATTAGTTTACCAAAAAAAATAAATTATATTCTATATACCTCACAAAACTTAGGTTTGGGATTAAGGCCACTCTCCCGTGCGGGTGGTTTCAAATACCAATTTAGTATACAAAACGCTTTTTTGCAATAACTGGCCCAATGAATGTATTCTTCACAATTTTTTGAAGGCACAGCCAAATCGAAGGTGTTTTGTGATAAGCGCTTTTAAAACAATGTTTATAATCCTGGGTTAACAAAGTGTAACAGCTGGTTAAAAGTTTTAAGATACGACGGATCTTTTTTGTGGGAAAGGAAATATGTATTATTATAAGTTTGTACCTTTTCTTCAGTATTATTCATAAAAAATATTATCATGGTTTTCAAAATGGATTGACGTGGCTTTAAAAATGTGTTCAAACATTAAAAAAGCATTAGCATCCCGTATTCCTAGGCACTTCCAAGTGGTTTTTCGTTTTATTGTTTATCATAAAATTTTTGCCATAAATGGTGTTTTAAATGCTGGAATTGTATCATCGCTAGACAGATTATAAAAGTCCCAGAGAGAAGCCGTATATGATGTCATCATTCGAGAATCTTCTATCTTTGTCGTTTTTATAAAAGACGTGTGAGAAAGAAGAGGGTAACGTACGTACGACCTCTTTTTGGAACAACTTAAAAGAGAGATGCAATTCTGAATAATGCCTTGTGACCGTTGTCAAAAATTTACTTAAACTCATCGTTTAACTGTAATTTAACCAGTAACCTTCATAATATTCTATGAAAATATGTTCACTACAATTAAGTTATATTATGCGTTCCATAAAATATACTTTTGTTTATGTTATATCTTTTGAAATTTCTGACAAAAGAGTAATTCAGAAATACAATTTTTTTGTTCTAACCTGGTTTAATTAACTCAAATTTGCTTTGAATTGAAGTGGCATTTTGAAAATTGGAACTGATTTTTCAAGAATTAAGAACATCTCTAAAGTACTTGCCTGTTAAAGTTTTTGACATAAAATTCTAAAAGAATTAAGTCGAAAACAAGCCAGTTTAAAAAATGCGACGAACAAAAATGTTAAATTTAAAACAAAGCACTGACGTGGGTACATTTACCAAATAAATAATATTAAGTATTCCATTACACCCATTATCTTTTCAGTTTAAATGATTACGCCCAACATATTTTCATAATTACGGATTTTATACAAAATTTTGTCCAACTCACGTACTAATCAAAAGCACAACGCATCCTGCATGTAAGCAGCTTTTTCTTTTATCAAGGTCTGTTAGACATGGCAAATAGAAAACCATTGCTAATTACGTAGTAGGTTTCGTATTATAAATCAATAAACGCTGCAGTCATACCTCATAATCCATTTGCCATAACGATAAATCATTCTGACAGTTGGCTAAACCACTCAATGATAAAATACGAGATAAAAGAGTATTTATAATTATATTATTCGGATCGAATCATTTGGAAAAAAAACAGGCATTTGTTTTATCTTTATGACGTTGTATAAATCAGTCACAGAAGCTAAGTAGACAGGCTTTGTAGACACCAGAATAAACAAAAAATTTGCTATGTTGAGGCTTATGTTTTTTATTTTTTTATATGAAACCGTACAAGAGTCCCAACTACTCCCACCCGTCTGAAGCCGAGTGAGACTATGGCATCCTTAATTGGGGTATGTTGTGAAAAAGCTGAAGGTATTGGGAAGGGGAAGAAGATGGGAAAGATGACGATGGAGACATACCTGGCTATTCAGACCTAGTCCCCAAAAACAGCCAAAGCCATTTCAAGCCAAGTTTCAATTTTGAATGGTGGTCTTACACTAGGGCTATACTGAGAGCATCTTCCACTCTGAAAAGTTCCGAAAATATGCGATATATTATTTTAAATGAGTTATTTCTGAAATAACACAAATTAATCAAATAAAATTACTAGCGGACGCCGGGATTTCAACCCGCGAACTTTTGTTTTGCTATTTGAGAGTCTTACTCTTTGACCATGGAGGCCATGATATATGTAATTTTATTTTGATTACAAAAAAGGAAAAAGACAATATTTAGAAATCCTAAACGAATATCAGCATATACACTTATCACACCTTTAAATTAATAATTCAAGATATTACGTCATAACAATTTACAGTGTAACATGCATAAATATAAAGATAACATAAACAATAATAATGGATCCCAGTCAAGGCAAAACAGCCAAAACGGGATTTTTTTTATTTTTTATTATTTAACTTATAACACTGTTACATTGTACATAAAATTAGGTAATAATAGGTAATAGTGAAAAACATATGTTATTGAATTTCTACTCCAATGAAGAGTGCTAGCTCTTGAGCTTGGCGTAGGAGTTATTTCACAATTATTTCATGTTTATATCAGTAATTAACATAAATACAGTACAATAAATATAATCTTAAAAGAGGATTGTGACGTTAATTTTAGTTGAAACATGAATTGAAGTTATAACATTTGAAAGGTGATATTAAATTTTTTTTAAAGATAAATTTGACCTTTTTTTTGAATAAAATAAAATCTGGTATTTTCTTCTTCTTCTTGATATGTCATTATATTTACAGTTTTTGTTGCTGGAATAAAGGTTCTAACATAGCATAAAAAATAGACGCCTTGTTGAATATACTTCACAAACGATATGCAAAATACTGGGCGATTTGTTTGACAAAATCAAGAAATGAAATGAAATTTTTTTCATGTTCCTCAGGAGAAACTACGGTATGAATGTGTTAATTTTTTACATAATTTTACGTTTCTAGTGAGAACGGCATTGAAAATGCTTGAACAAAATAGACTGATGATATTTAGACACCTCGAAGGTCCTTAAACCTGCATTCGGACACCTTGAATGAATTCATGAAAAGGTCGTTAAACCCGCATTTGGACACCTCAAATGAAACAATGGTAAGATCGTTAAGCCCGCTATTGTACACCTCAAATGAATCCAATATAAGGTGGCTAAACCCGCATTTGGACACTTCAAATGAATCTATGATGAGGTCGTTAAACCCGCATTTCGAATAAATAAAATAAATCACTGTGCAAACAACACTTTTTAATCAAAAACGATCGACATGTTTCAAAGCCAATGTTTTTTCGTTATAATGAAAACTGGCACATTTAAAATATAAGTACCTTTAGACAAAATAATAAAATAAGCAGGGATCAATAAGTTATTAATTACAAAAATAAAATTATCTAAAATTAATTAAATTATCATATAATATGTAATTATTGCACTTATGTATAAAACAAATACTTTTAAACTTTATTTTGTTTACATATTTTATACATTGCACATTGATGAACTTTTAATAATAACATAGAATCAGGAATAACTAAGATGTCTAAAAAACAAAAACATCTCAATTAAAATTATTAACAATATGGATGTAAATGCGAAAATGAATTTAAGAAACAAATTAAGGCTATTTAAAAAATATATATTTGACTATTACTAATACTTTAATGACTCATAACACGAGTTACCTTATAATGAGATTGGGTTTACGATTATTGCATACAACATTTGTATATAAAAAAATACCCTTTTAATTGTATCATAAGAATGATTTGTTTCCTTGCTCTTGTCAAATGCAGAGTTATAATCCTTGCTGTAAAGCAGGGGTTCCCAAACTTTTTGTACTCTAGAGCACATTCTAAAATATAGGTAGGGTGGCGGGCACCACCTATTTTTAATCGACAAACTCGAGGCAGCAATCGCAATCAAAATGACAACAAAGCGGTTCCTGGCAGTGAATGCTATTTGCACATCACTCCTTGTACACGCCGAAAACCCGAAGTGAGCCGATAATCACCGAACCGGTACGAGCACGTGACTACTGTCAGTTTGGCTGTCGGGGCCTTAGCCATGACTCTGCCAGAGCTGGCAGAGTCATGTGCCATGTATTTTGGCGCCTTCGGCGTTCATCGGCTCAGTTTGTGGCGTTCGTTCACTTCGGGTTTTCTGCGTGTACAAGGAATGATGTGCAAATAAAACTCTCCGTTCCAGGCTAGCGTGAAGAGTGCAGTCTGCGACAAGTACTGTCAGCAAAGGAACCACTCATACACACAATATCGCAAACATAAGAACGTATTTAATAAACCTAGGCACTCAAAAAAATTAAAACTCTAACACATAAATATAAATAATTAACATTTTTAATTAATGTTTATGAAAAAAATGTTTTCACTATCGAATAGTGGCGAGCACATACGAATCGTTCCGCGGGTGCCACGGTGCCCGCGGGCACGAGGTTGGGAACCCCCGCTGTAAAGCATATAACTTTTAAATTTGTTATCTGTGTAAAAAGTTGATTGAATAGAATTTGATAAATATTTATGATTTTATTTAACATTTTAAGCAGTCTGAAAATAAATGGATTTTGGTTGAGACAATAATTGCTGAACTATTTTTCATAAATAATATTGTAAAATACGTACTTACCTACTACGAACTTAATGTACGCAGTAGTGGGAACTGTGAAAACCTAAACAGTGTTCAAATATTCATAATGTGAAATCTAAATATAACAATTTGTGAAGCATCGTAAGGACAAATCCCGGAAAAGCATTTCTTTGGGTGTGTTGTGTAAGAGAGACCATTCAACATTCATTCGAGTATCATCGTCTTCTTTCTCACAATAATACTTGAGCTGTTTATTCATGGTTCAGTTTGTCTTCTTCCCAGCTTCATACAATAAAACGTAGTTGCTACGAATACCTCCATTTGAATATTTTATTACTGAAGGTTCTTTACACTGAATGTCGTGTCCTTCGCTTACCTTTCAGAAAATGTCAATTGAAAGAAGGTGCCATCACATTTACTGACGTGGAATCTTTAGAATGTCACTGCTTTCAAACGAGTTTTATGAAAATAAAGATAATAATATCTTAACAAGGACAAACGAGCTACTCTTGGAGACTTTAATAATGAACGAAAAATAATGTTAGGCTTCAGTACTACAGTAATTGTTTTGCTATATACGCATGTCTTTCCATTTAACAATTATAACTACAACAAAATGTATACCTATTATTTTATTTTAATTTAAATACCTTATTAATAATTAAAATATTAATACTACAAGAAAATATTTTTTAAATTAAATAACCAGAAGACACACGCACCTACAAATTTAAAATAAGTTTTTAATATTAACACTAAATCAAAAGTCATAAATATTACATCTATTTTATAAAATTCGAGTTTTTTTACATTCACTCCACACGTGAGGCCTAGAGAAAATATTTTCCCTAGGCCTATGTCATCTTGGGGGATGCTGTGTGCAGGGTATTTTTGAGGAGAGTAAGGAATGAACATGACGCTTGAAGAGACCGAGTTCGAATCCTAGAAACGACCAGTTCACATTGTGCGTAATGTCAATCGTGCATAAATGTTGGACGTGGTGCCAACGGAATTAATGAAGCTAGTTCCTTAAAGTATCTTCCGTTGAAATACTGATAGAACAAGGACAGCATTTCCACCTGATGTATATGCTCTAAATATTGCAATCCGTTTGTTAAGACGGGGGAATCTCAGAGTCGACGGATTTTTTAAATTATTTTTTGGGGACCCTGACCAAAGATAGCTGCCAAATTCAACAATGAGGCACACTTGCCATTTGTATAGACTCAGCAGGTTGTGTACGATGTATCTGCGGGTCCTGTGCAGTACGCCCACCTTCTAAGAGGCTAACTTGACCCGTGTCTGAGCTGGTCACTTAGAGTTACACTGAGCATATCAATGGAAAGCCTATAATATCTTTATCTTATATTTATAAACTGTTTTTTTGATCAGATGTTTGTAACAAAACTTGTTCGAAATTACACCATGGAAGATTTATTGCCGTTCCATCGACTGTCAAAACCATTTTATTTTACTTTATTTATTGGTCAATGTCACGCTTTGGTACGACTCACAGGCTTGCGTGTTTCGTATTAAAAAAAACGTTTTTCAAACTAAATAATAGTAAAAGTACATGCCTTCTATATAAGTCCATTGATATTTTTGGTATGGCCCCATCAACTGCATTACACATTTAATAAGTTATTCACAAATACAACACACCAGATTTGCCAATTTACCAATTGTAGCCAAGACATTTACAATAACATTTCCTTCGTGGTTTCTATTGTCTATCAACCCACCATGTATCCCACCACGTCCTCCTTGTTAACACTCTGTACCTTGACTGTATTACTAATTAGATTCTTACACGCCTGTTCAATGTTGGTGTGGTAAAGCCGGCCTTGAACCTGGTTTAAGACCGCTTTAACCAAAAAACGCCATGGCAATAAGTCAAGCATTGCACTGTTCTGACCTTACGCGCGGCGTAGTATTTACAGCTTGGTAAGGTTGTTTTAGTAAGGTTGAATATTATGTGCATTGTCAAATTTAAAGCATTATACATCCAACTTAAAACAGCATGTTTTGTACTTCATAAAAAGGGCGTATCACATAAGATATTTTTAAAATCACATCTTCACTTGTATTTGAGTGGCAATCTGCCACTCAAATACATGACTGTTTATTGCGCTGCTTTAGTGGAAACCTTATTATTTACTCTCTAGGATCTTCCTATCTGAGGTTTAATTTAGGAATCTACATAATATGAATATTTAATTATTTTAATAATGTTAAATTGCTACATAAGTAATGACCGTATATGTATGTAGTGTTTTTAATGCAGATGTGTAGTTTCTGTTTCAGTCTTTATTTGGTATTTGAGTGTTTTCTATTTCAGATCTCCCTCTGTTTTATAACCAAATTTTCATTTGAGTTTTTTTTTAATGTTGTGATTTTTGAAGGAGTGTGTGATTTTGCTGTAGAGTACCGTCGATCTAACGCCAGATCAGAAGTTTGCGTGTTAATATCACGTCGGGTCAACAGTTTATAGGTGTTAAATGTTGTTTTCTAAGTCATATAAGAACACTGTTGATTTATTTACAATACATGTACTAACACTTATATTTGAATGTTATATTTTACAAGAAGGTGGTCTGCGAACACTGTAGCACTAAGCGAGATGTTGAATCTACGAGAATCAGGATTAGAATACCCAATTCAATTTCAACTGGCTCGGCTTAACGCGGCGCTGAAGATACAAGTCGGCCAATACTGTCGGAGCATGCTGTAGTGTTCGCTTCGCCACGTCAGTTTTGTTTGGTAACTTATTGTCCTATGAACCTTTTTGTCTAAATGTTGTATTCGCTTGTGAACAAATCATGTATTGAACGAATAAATTGTTGGAAGGTGTATTTTACGTTTTTGTTGTTATTTCTTGTATTTTGTATTTATAAATGCATAGGAGTATTGCTTAAGAACCGATATGTTTATTTTTATTTTTATTGGATAATTTGTATAGCGCCGCTTTTGTGAGATCTCACCTCAGAGGCGCTTTACAGTTGATGCAGGTATTACAAAAATAAAGTGAATATATGTTAAGTAAAATGAAGTACAGGAACAGGTGACACGAATATAGAAGATGGAGACTCTGCAGCAAGAATCCTAGGAGGTAAAGAAACTGGACCAGCTGCTGCAGCGAAAGAGACCACCACGTCCATCAACAGTGCCAGCATGAGGTTCGTCATCCGTCAGGTATGTGTCTGCTGATAATAAACCGCTGACACAATATCCTCTCACAGATACCAGACCATGTCAGCACCGCTGTGACGTTCGACGAAGATAGAAGATGGATACTCTGCAGCAAGAATCATTGGTGGTGAAGAAACTGGACCAGCTGCTGCAGCGAGAGAGTCCACCGTGTCCACCAACAGTGCCAGCACAAGGTTCGTCGTCCATCCAGGTATGTGTCTGCTGTTAATAAAGCGCTGACACCTCACATAGATAACAGACTTTGAAAGCACTGCTGTGACGTTCGGCAAGTCCATCATTCATCTCCATGTAATCCTGTTCCTGGCGATTGTTAAAGTGGTGCATTCTGCCCGCAATAAAAAGCAATAATCTGGATAATAAATTACCCTGGGCTTAGCAAAACACTTTCTAGGGCCTTCAGAGTTTCTGAGAATTCCGTTAAAAAAACATCTGGGGTGTATTTACCGATCGACGTTTGTTTCGAATGTCGAATATTTTTGAGCATAATTTCCGAATATTCACTTTTAACATACTGCACTCAAATCACATATTATAAAGTTCTAATAACTGGTTGTTAAGTTTATTTTTATTTAAATAAAACGGTTGTTTGATTGATTTCGAAAATAATTTCAAAGGGATGATGCCTCATTTCCTTTGAAAATACTAAAAAAACACAAAGCCTTTGGAGGAATCGTTAGGATGCATCCGGCTGCCACGAAGGGCGCTATACTATATTTAATTGAAATAGTGTTAATATTTCGTTAGTATAGATATTACAGGGATTTGAGTATAATTTTCGTGATGCCTTTTGGGTTATAATGAGTGAAATAAGAATATTTTAATCTTCAATATCCCATCCGGTTATATTATAAAGGGTTAGTATGTTCTCATTTGACCTAAGAAAAGGGTAATGGTAGCTTGAATTATACACATACGTCTACTGAACATGGCCTGACCCCAGAGTAAAAATCATATAACAATAAAAATCAATAAGCTATGCATTCACACGGCAGATATGAAAGAGAGTTCTGCATCACGATTCTGAAACGACATTCCCTGGACACACGTCCGACGCTAGCACTATCAGCACTTAAGGAATCGAGCATATTGGTGTTGGTTCTCATATTTCCTTACGGGGCTTGATTTTAAATTGCCGCATTGTTGACTTCATGGAAACAGGATTATGTTAATCGGGAAAATACAGGCTTCCTCGTCACTGCTTTTCCGGGAATGCCATAATATAGATGGAATGGATTTCCGAACATAACGTTACGTGAATAAGAACGTGTGAGTATATATTTGCTATAAAAAAGGTTTGTTATTATAGTGATTTATTTTTGGGGTATGTATTAATCCGTGTTGCGCTACCTCCTTATTTAACTATCTTTAGACATTTGCACTGATGATGGACACTTACATAATGTGTAAATAATGTGGCGAAACAAGGCATAATATACCAAAAGTTAATGGAGATAATCCTTTTGGAAGTGAAAATGTAAAATCTAGGTTCGTTATGTTTTTGAAATCATTTCATTGAAAAGTTTTTCATTTACGTACCTACTCGGATTGTTTAGTCAATTTGCGAAACATTCTCAACAAAGAATGGGAGAAAAAAAATTGTAACTTATAGATTACTATTATAGGATACTTAGGTACATGTGATTGCGATTATTGTTTATTTTGAATTTTTGTTGACTATATTATTAATTTGCACTGATTTGTATACCTACTATTTTTATTTTTATTTGTTTGCGTTGATTTAATTTTTTATTGTCAATATTATTTCATTGTTCATTATTATACCTTAATATGTATATATTATTATTATTATTGTTATTATATTGGAGGCACTGCTGAAAACCAGCTGCATTCCCGGAGAGATCCGGAATGCATAGCTGAGCAGTGACCTTTTTGTCAATAGAATTTATGTTAAGAAATATGTAAAATTTATCTATTGGCAAATAAATGTTTTCATTATTATTATTAGATTAAAAAATTAAATATTGTTTACTCATATACGAAACGCAGAATTACAGCTATTATAATCAAAGAGAAGGAAAGTGATGTTAAATTTTGAAAGGGCTAAAAATAATGAGACATGTTTGAGATGAAATCTGAAATCGCTGCTCGGATTTTAACCATGGTAATGATTACTTCAATGTTTGAGTTCACTTTAGTTTTCTAACCCTTTATACTCTCAACTTGTAAGTACATTTATGTGCCCTCTCTTCCGACCAAGGCTTCGTGTATCCTAAACACAAACATTAATGTCGTATTTCTCACGGATGCACTTCGCACTAAGAAATAAGTGATTTATTTCTATAAAGTTTACAAAGAAGCTCAATATTATTGTTAGTAGTATTCTTAATAGCTATATTTACGGGTTAGCAAGAAAAACAGTAATCATGGTTACTTAATGTCTTACCAATCTAATGCATAAGGATAATAACAAAATAATCATAAATAAGATAGATTTTCAATAGTTCTATGTAGAAAAAGCTTAAATTCAGAAAAATAATAATTGAACAAATTAATTTAAGAAAGAAAAGTTACATATTAATAGTGGTGTATAGGTATGTGCGTTACAATATTATTCTTCTTGTAAACCAATGGCCACCTTATATCTGCTTCAAGTTACAACTTTTTCCTACTGAGGATATAGAGCACCTGACCGGACATCAGAAGGCACGGGTTCAATTCCCGTTGGCGGCATTTATTTTTACTCGGGAGATATTTTCAATTTGTATTAGTATTTCGGATGACTAATTATTGCTTATAATTATTTGTTATCCTTTATGCTATGCATAAAACCTTGTCTTATAAACGTTAGTTTATCAATAAAATAATAATTATTATTTTACAAGCAATAATTATTCGCCTGAAACACTCATCCACATTGAAAAATCTCCTGATAAAAGATACATGACGCCAACGGGACTCGAACTCAGTGGTCAGAGCTGTCGACCGGAAATCGAAGGGACACGGGTTCGAGTCCCGTTGGCGTCATGTATCTTTTATCAGGAGATTTTTCAATGTGGATGAGTGTTTCAGGCGAATAATTATTGCTTGTAAAATAATTGTTACCCTTTGTGCTATGCATAAAAATTCTTGTCTTAAACGTTAGTTTACCAAAAAAAATAATAAATAATAATTGTTTATTTTATTTAACTGAAGGAACTATAATATTGTTGTTACTTCAAAATACTAATTTGTTAAAAGTTTTAGAACAGGTGACAACATTTCTAGATATGATCGTTTCAGAATTATCATATTATGTTTGCAACATAAAACATTGTCGGTAGGCATCATTAATTTTAATAAATCAATCAATTTTCTCAAAGGCCCGATGAAAAACGATATTAATTAACTTCATAAGAATAATTTAAATTTGGAACGTAATTGTTCCTCCCTGTAAGTACTAAAACTATTGTTGGCGTCCATTGTGCTTTGCCTTCCTCATTTCCGCCAGGAAGTTCACAAGCCAAGCCATTAATTTATAATTATTATTTCATCAATACTACAAGAGCATTTCAATGTTCCGCCAATTTTCGTCATGAAACGTATCAAATATTTAAGCTTTTAGCTGTTGGAAATCATATTTGGAAGGGATGTGCATTAACGAGAAACCATTAAAAAAATTTACCTTGTTTGATTATATAGCTTCGCACGGAATTTCATTTTTTTTTTCTTCTTATTTGGATTTGTAATGCCAAAGTTTGAGGTTGTACTTCAAATTCTAGATTCAACATAGCAGACAGCTAGTAAAGTACCGAAGACAGCGTATTACTTAATTTATTTATTTTATCAGCTGGATAAGTTCTATATCATGATACAAGTAAGATTTTCCGCTTATTCTTCCCAGAATATGTTTGTAATCCTTTAAATAACCCTTAACAGGGAACAAGCTTGAAATCTACGTTGTAGGGAAGAGAACTTACAGGTTTGAGTGCAATGTAACGGGACTTAAAGCTTACTTTATCCGCACATCGGGAGCTTTGGTCTTATTTTCCCGGTTGCTATTACAGGTGCCGTAAATTACACATACCTTTCCACTCACGACAGGTGAGCCGATGACAAACACTCTTCAACACTTTGATTTCATGATTCCTCCGTTCCAAGAAGGGAATTTACTGGACAAAATATACATATCGTTGACTAGAATATAAGCAGGTATTTAACTAATTGTTGGCAGAAAACATAGAGTACACAAGTATATTCTCTACATATAATTTTATAATACTGCTTGGTTTGTCACTATTAAGGTGTCTATATACCATTATTCTGATTATTTTAGTATCCAATATCCACTACCAAAATACTTGAAGACGCGTTTAAAAGGATTTAAATTAGTAATATATTTTTTTAAAAAAGCAAATCGTTGACATATTTCTTTGAGAATAGAGTATGAAAATCTTTTTAAAAATCTAGGAAATAAATAAGGAGTGAATATTTTCTATTGAATTTATCGTCAAATAGCAGGCGTAATAAAAACCATTAATTTATTTTAATAATTATTAAAAAACACCTATGATTTGTTTAATTTTTCCCAAACTAATCATCCATCTTGCAAAAAAATAAGGATTTTGAAATCTTTCAATTTATTAATGCGAGCTCATTTAATTTTGAAACCAAGAACTACTCCGTCATAAATATTTAACTCTGTTCCTTGAGTACTGAGTAAACCTTGTGCAATTTAGGGAAACATGCCATGCTTCATATTTCAATAGCGTCACCTGTTTAATATTTAATCATTCAACTTCATACGGATTTATTAATACGCGCGATTCGTGTTAGCGGTAAGGTACAGGGTGAAACTAGAATGACGTTGTTGTAATTTTCTATTGTTCTGATTAAATTACTTTTCAACTCATAGATTTTATGAACTCATACAATTCATTTTATGATTAAATTTTGAAAAAATGGCAAACATAAAAAGGACATTATAACAAACACCTAAAACTAGCTATTTTCCCCCACATACAAGTAAAATACAAAAACTTTTGAACATTAATATTACTTACTCCTCACCGCAAGTACATATCGCAAGTACACCCCACTGTTTGGCAACCACCTCTGGTGTTGAAACGGGCGGTCGGTCGGTTTGATTTTCCTCTAGACAAGGGGATTGTAATATTTAGAGCACAAGCGTCAGTCAGGTAGGTACGCAGTGCTTATTCTACCGGTATAACTATGGAAGATGCTCCAAGGAACTAGTGTCATTGATCCCTTCGGCACCGGTGCATAATCTCATATGTACACGGTTGACATTTATCACATGAGAATGGGTCACTTCTGAACACGTTCTTGATCATTTTTCGGCCTCTATGTTTTCTCTATCCTACAACATGGGTCTCCTTTTCATGGGTAGACCCATGAAAAACTCAAAGAGACCCTCCATACAGCATCCCTAGAGAAGACATACTGAAGTTAATGTAAACAAAAGAAACACCATCAACCGATTTCAATAGAAAGAGTTTCAATAAAAAAGAGTTCCTATATAAAGTGTTTCAATAGAAAGAGTTTCAATAGAAAGAGTTTCAATAGAAAGAGTTTCAATAGAAAGAGTTTCAATTGAAAGAGTTTCAATAGAAAGACTTTCAATAGAAAGACTTTTAATAGATAGAGTTTCAATAAAATGAGTTTCAATAGAAAGAGTTCCAATAGGAAGTATTTCAATCAATGAGGAATCAGAATCGAAAAAATCTAAAATGTCATTAGTAATATTTGTATAGGTTTCGCGCTCTTCGGAATAATAACAATATTTTTGGTGAGAAATTTATCTAATTTGATGATTGATGTAGGAATGAGTATTAGATAAAATAACATTATTATTAGTAAACCAAACAAACAAACCAATGGTCCAGATCACATAAGTTTGATGGATACACATTACCTTTGCTTAATTTTATTTTATTAGAAAAGCTTAATGGTGAAGGTCGGGTAAAATATTATAAGATCACAAATTACAAAACTTGTATATTACGATTATGTGGTATCAATGCTCCCCACCAAAGAAAATACAATTTAATTTTGTTAAAAAAATATTTTTAAATAAAGTAATTTTATGTCCTAATGCAGATTTGAAAGATGATAGTTGATAATTTGAAATAGTGGTGTGTACAAAGTTAGTTATTTTATTTAATTAAAGCACTGCGATTTTGTTCTTTTTGAAGAAAAAATAAATTATGTTATTTATTTGTCTAGATTTCTAGATACTTTCCTATGAATAATATTACTGCGATAGAGTGGCAAGTAATTTACTAATAGAAATTGAAAGAAAATGTTATTTTGTAAAATAACATGTATTGAAGTCTTTTTGGATCTACGCACCTACAGTTAATCCCTTAAAGACGGATAAAATTTAGTAAATAGCCAAAACCTCATTGTAATATTGACAAATTATTAAAATAAGTAAAAGATGTTGGTGCCCATGTTTTATTTAACTACATAAATATATTTGATCTCCCATTTTTAGTTACGACGGAATACACAGCATTGTATACAACTTTCAATCAGTTAAGTTATTTTGAATTAGAATGTTTGTGTTAAATAATGAATTGGTATATTGTGTTGATTAAATTGCAAACTCATACACAATATTGGAGTAGTAAAAATGCCATTTTATTACCCAAAACAATCATAAAACCAATAATGTTATTGATTCCACAGATTCATTCGCATGTATCCCCCAAACTCGTGGAAAGTAAATTATTATGTTCGAGCGATCGATAGTTTCTACAAGGTTGGTAAACTATTTTAAATATCCTTATTGGATAGGACACAATACATCTGTTAAAATGCGGAATCGAATTGTTCGGACCTATTTTAAATGATTATAACGAATCTCTTTCATGGATTAATTATTCCATATTTCAGTGACAAAATTCTAATCTGTTGGTGGTGATCGCTTTCCAATTACTGAATCTAGTAGAACTAATTTATCCATGTGTTTTGAGAGTGGAGGCTACGTCTACACTTTCAGCGTTCATTTAATTGTTCTCGAGAGTTGTCTCGATTGTCAAAAACCGGTCAGAGCTTTTTCCCGTTTTTTTCAACAGCACTGTGAATTTCCTAGGTGTTGGCGTTACCCACTTATTTTTGCCGAAAGTACAGCTTTTGCCGAAAGAAGTTACAGGCAGCTCTGAAATAGACCAAGAGGGTAGACTTCTCTTTAGGCGTACATCGGCCCGGCTTAGACCCACTCAGCGCCCTGTAAGCCCTCCTGTCAGCCCCATTCAGCGAAGTCAGCTCACTAGATCACCACGGCGTCCTGCTAACCTTCTGTCGTTTTGATCTGCCCAAAAAGGATATGCAGCTTTTACCACAGCTGCGATGAAGAAATTCCCCAAATTTTCCGGATCTTTAGCGGTTACGTCATGAAATCCCCTTAAAATATCGCGTAGCGCTTCCCCAAAGCTATCCCAATTCGCCTGTGTGGTTCTGAAGTTCTAGGAGGATCTTAGAGCTTCGGTCTTCTTGACACCCACGGAAAATATTATTAGCCTATGATCTGAGGCAATCGCACGGTCATGGACCATCCACTTAAATATCTTGGAATTGCGACCATATTAATATTCTGTTCAAATAATATATTCTCTGTTATTATGACATTCTAAGCCTTAGGAGAATTTATTTTATATTAATTACTATTAATTATCATAAACACCTCATACCTTGATTTATGTCAGGTTTTATACAAACCTAGTATTCATTCAACTATTACTACACTAGTAGATATTTCTTTTAATTGTGTATTGTTTAACTGCACTTCTATTAACAACTGCAATAATATTTTTGTGTACACATTACTTGTTCTGTAATCACTCTATTGTAAAAGCCATTTTATGGCGTTTAAATAAAAAATAAACAAATAAAAAATGAATTTGCCGGTCTCATGAGACACCGGGTCACTGGAGCTATGATTTGGCTAATGGCCGCCGCTAACACGGTGGTGACCGCAGCCCACCCGCACCAAGCGCCACTCCCGAGTGAGCGGTGGGCCCTAGCTCACTCAAGACTAAGTTTAATATTTTAACATTTATCTATTTTCATATTTTCTTGTATGTCGTAAAGTTCATCTTTAACACATACATTTTTCATGTATGTGTTAAAAATGGCTTTATTCACATTTTTACTGTTTATTTTTATGAATTTTCAGATTTAGTCGTAGATCCAAAAAAATAAAAATTGTTATATTCACATCTATTGTACAATCAATGTGTATATCTATATGGGACGTGTGGGAAAACACTAACTTTCCCACATCCTGAAATAAAACATTATTATTTAATATTTATAATTTATTCGTCAACATGAAAATAAAACCAAAATACCTGCATTATCGTAATTTTTTCTTAACTTTTTTCGAGAGTAATAAAATACAGGATATTCCTATTCAGAATTGAAAAGTTGCTCAAAATCTCATTTTCCTTGTTTGGAGACCAGATCTGAATATCCAGATACTCCCAACCCTCATCTTTCCCATTTTATTCCCATCTCTATTCAGACATATATTTGTTCTATTACTGTTCTTATAAATTATAACTAAAAGCAAAATTTTTAAATTGTACCTATAAGAAAACTTCAAAAATGGATTAACCACTCGTAAATTCATTCTCATTCCATTATTCACAGTCATAAATTTTAATATATTTTGAGCCAAAACACTTTGAAATAGTATGTACATGTAAATATTCAAAACATACTTTCTTTAACCTCATTAGGTACATACTAGGGTGGATCGCCATTGTATGGAATTTTTTTTTTATATCAGTTTTCGCGGGGTGCGGAATAGATGCTCTAGGTACATACAATAAAGAATACAAAATATTAATCTAAAATTTTGATAAAAAGTACTGCCCCAAAGCAGTTGAATTATTTAAAATCTGGAAAAAAAATGTCCCTTTATAAAACAGTTTTGTGTCAATATTGATACTTTAATTATTACTTTTACATTTCATAATGAGTAAAAATTGCCTCGCCTTAAATAACTATATTAAAAAAATGTGATAATATTTATTTTCCCGCGAAAATTTGACAAATTGGTGAGACCACTTTTGCACCTCGCTCGCGCACCGCGTATCTTTAGATCAACCGTCCACATCTCGCAGTACAGTTTCAAGTTTTACTAACGTTGATCTTCCAACTGACCAACAATACTTTGCTTCATTTACTTCTTCTTCTTATGTAATAAATCCAACAGACAGTGGACTATCTTTTGTATCCAGAACATTGGATCGATACAGTATTTCTGATCGGGCAGGTGCTGCCATCGTCTGCGCTACATTGCAAGATATGAGATTAGTGACAACAGATAATTATCTAACAAACGTGATCGATCGTAATTAGTTTCAACGTGCTCGTGCCAAAACTAGGACCACACTGACTGCCATCAATCAGCACCATTTTGATTTGTGCATTTGCATATCGTTTGACGGTCAAAGGATAAAACATTAATCATGGAGGATGGACGCAGAAAAGTTGTGATGGAAGAACATATCAGTCTTTTGAAAGAACCTGGCTCACAATACATTGGCCACATAGGCGTTAAGTTCTGCGATGCTGAAACAATAGCTCACAAATTGTTTGCATATTTTGTGGCAAAATCCATTGATTTATCGTGCATCGTGGCTAACGGATGTGACGTAACAGCAGTTAATACTGGAACTAAGTCTGGCATTATTCGAATTCTTGAAGGAAAGCTCCATCGTCCACTTCAATGGTTGATCTGTCAGTTACATGCTAACGAGTTAAGTTTGAGACACCCTTTCGAATACCTTGATGGAACGACAACAGGTCCTAGAAGCTTTAGCGGCCAAATAGGAAAGTTACTCAAGAACTGTGAATATCTTCCTGTGATAAAATTTCAAGCAATATAATGCAACTTGCCGGACATTACAAAATCCCGTGACGACCTTAGCACAGACCAGCTTTATTTATTGGAAATGTGTCGAGCAATCGCCGAAGGACAGTGTAACGAAAACTTAGCAAAAAGAAACCCTGGTAAAATCTGTCATTCTCGTTGGTTAACAACAGCCAATACTATTCTCCGACTTTACATTTCAACCAAGAATCCGACAGAAAATCAGGTGATATTGACTGCATTTGTGCTAAAAGTGTATGCTCGGATGTGGTTTAAAATAAAAAACACAACCTTTGTGTGTTTACGGGGCGAGACACCTCCACGAAACCATAAAATTGTCTCGTTACCTTCCAGAGCATTTAAAAAAAGGTAGCAGATTCCGTAATTCAACGCAACGGGTATTTTGGCCACAGCAAATACATGAAATATACTTATTAGAATGTTAAACGACGAACGAAGACAGATTAGAGAGTTGGCTCTGAGACCGATTCTAAGTATCCGAGAACTTACGTCAGGATTCTCTCCAATAAGAGTATTTAAGCTACTTACTTTTAATTTCAACACAGCGGACTATTTTGACTTGATCTACTGGGAAAAACCACCAGAACAACCTCTTACCAAACTGATATCTAGCGAGACAATAATTGATGCCATTGCAGACCACGAAATTATCGAATCCAACATTTTGTGTAGGTTCCGATTGATACCCTGTCACACGCAAGCCACGGAAAGATGCATCAAAGTGGTAGCGGCTTCATGCTCTACTGTTTGCGGCCCTGAAAGACGTGAAGGGTGGATACAAAATAAGCTAGAATCTTGTCGTACAATGCCAGTATTCAAGTCGAAGAAGGACTATAAAACACAATAGCTTTTATGATTTTTGACTTTATTTTTAACATTGTTTGTGAATTTTTGTGTAGCAATGGTACTTTTATTGTTTTTTGATTAGTATATAATATTATAAGTAAATGAAAAGTTATTTTTTTTATATTTTAACTACTTTTATTGAGCAAAGATTAAACCCTTCTTTTTCTAGTTTCTCGATGTTTTTTTAAATTTTGAATTGACTTGGGGCAGTACTTGCACTCGAAATATCTTAATGCTGTCATAATGACTTTTAAAAGTATCCCCATAGAGCATCCATTCCACACCCCGCTGCTAAGAAAAACAAAAAATCGATCCACCCTAATTGTGTAATAACATACCCTAATTGGGTATTATATAGTAAGTATATGCCAAAGTCCCACAATTACCTACCCATATGTCTCACAAAAGCGGCGCTATATAAATTAGCCAAGAATAAATAAATAGTCACAAAAAAATAATTGATCGATTCTTGTATTTCAATCCAGATCAGTGACCAATCAGTGACCAGTATGTATTTCATACCAACTCTTCATACAGTATAATGTAGGTAGTATGTATCGTCTATTCACTTCTGTAGGGTACTCTATCGACCCTTTCCTGAAAAGTAGTGTTTTATTGCTTCAATTATTAGCCACCCCGTTATTGAGCGACCTAAATAAGGCACAGGTGTTCTTACCCCTATTCTTGCCCTACGACTACCCTTGCCTCGGGCCACGTGCCGTTAATGGTCGTTCTTCACAAGTAATCATTTTAAAAATCCAAGTCTGGTGTTTATAAATAGCCAAGTGGCACATCGTAAGACTTGTGGAAACTTTGCCTCAAAATTCCTTAAAAATACAAGTAGTTGAAAAACTCTCACGTATTGTTGTTTACAATTATTTTTACTCGTATGCATACTATCCAATCCATACCTACACACCTGGTCAACGAATAATTTTCACGAAACCACTGAACAGATAAACTGATAGAAATGTATTCACAATTTTATTGTCCTGTCTGTGTACTGGAAGACGAAAGGTACAACATATTTTCTTTCAAATTGATATAATAATACTTCTTAAGATTATGTGTTCGGTGCATGAAATCAACACTACATTCATAGATGGGCAACCGATGTTCAGTACTCGCTGGAGCGTACTGTCGATAATGAAGAATTAGACAAGTGGATATAATAATTATTCAACCTGTGATTGTCTTCTTTTTTAAAGTCAAAATAAGAAGCAAACCACTTATATTTTTTAAAGAAGTTAACCGACGGAGGCAAAAAGAAATATTGTATTTAACAAAATATAATGTCATCTACACGTACAATTGTGCTAGCCTCTAAGTATTGATAATAAAGCTATTTTACCAAATTAGTTGTTGATAGATTCCTATAAGTTAATCATTGATACAATAATGAATTTAGTGATTCAGAGGAATAGTGTATTAGGAAGTGTGTTTGAAGCGACTCATCAATGTTTTGTTAAAGAGTTGATTTATCTGTGTAGCAATTATAAATGTTAAGTTATTACAAAGAAATTAAAACACAAGAATATAGGTAATTTGAACAGAACACGGGGCAACAAGTGAAATAGTCTAATCAAGCCGAACAGGAAGCGAATGATGGTTGTTAGAGAAGCATCGTTCTTATTAGTTCAAGGTTATGGTTGGTTTGTCGCTAGCTTTTACAGAGATGCTAAATATTTGAACTTGATTTTTTTTCTTATTGAGCTATCTAGAGTAGCTGCGCTTATCGTATTATATATACAGTAGACAGATAGATATCTGGTTGCTGCAAATACTACCGTTTCAGAAAATTACATTTCAAATCAAAAATTACATTTTCTTCATCTATGGTTACTAATTTCATATATTTACACTAGATTTCATATTTCATACAATGTAATTACACTCAATTGGTCACCATGAAACAGGCAGCCGCCTAGTATGGTGATTCATTATATCTACTTTATGTTAATTTCAAAATAATGTAACACGTATTAAATAAATAAATAAAATAAAAAATAAATATTCTCAACAGATTTAACTTTGCTCATGGGTAATATATGAAATTGATATCCATGACCCACATAAAAACATATTATTTTCATGCTTGAAAATAATATGGTTCTTAGACAATTGGGAATTTGGGTGCACTAAAAATAAATAAAAAAAACATCAACATCCACATTCAAACTTAAATGCATGGTTAAATTAGTTCTCCAAGTTTGAATATTTTTTTAGCCTGCCATAATGGCCGTATCCATACCTAGAGAGGCTAGTTTGGAGAGACCCTTTGAACTCTCCAACTGGTCTCTCGATCCATCGGGGGTGGTATATTTATACAAATCTTCATACCTTATACCTTAACAAAGATCCTCCACACTGCATCATAAAAGTTGACAATTTGTGGGGTTAATTCTCCAAGTTATAATATTTTTTAGCCCGCCAAAACAAACCAAGCCGAGCGGTAAGCATCGGAAGGATGCGTGACGTCATCCGCGCGCTGAATTTTCTGTGGTTAGTGCATTTTTAATGGAGATTTTTGTTAATCTTCAGTAATAGTTTTTTTATTCCGATTAATGTTTACCAACTAAATTACGAGTTTTTATTTAAATATTTAAATTTTATACTGAAATTTATGTTAAACGTTAGAATTTGTTATTCTCGCCAAAAAATCGTCAGACAAAGTCCATACACTGAAGTCTACACGGTATCTTCGATGCACCTACCTAGCACACTCCACGACAGTACGGCGGGTTCTCGTCAGCGGGGTTATTGTAAATTTGAAATGAGTTCCTACGTATACTCATTTTTACAAAAACGTTAAATTAGTATGTAGGTAATCTTAGTCGCAGTCGCGCTCCTTGTTTGAGTTGCATTATATTATGAAATAGCTACAATTTCATCGCTTTGAATTTAACTTTGAATTTCTAAAAATTCAGTTAATACTACGATGTGATTTAAAACAATCGATAAAACAAAACAGAAAAAACATAAATAATCTCAAAAACTCAGGTCAATATACCTAACTACACAATTCAAAACTGTATGTACAACCTTCCCCTCTTATTATCAAAGTAAGCGTGTAACAGATGTTTAATTATGTCGCTGTAAAAATTTAACACGGAGTCCATTTAACATTAAATTTCGTTTAACCAATCATGGAGTTAAACACACCGTTAAACTTTATCCTTTTTGAAGAACGATTTATTAATTCTAGGAGTAACAATAAATAAATATTTTAGTATTTTCAGAATCGGGGTTTTATGATCTACATCAATATATTTTTTAAAACTCCAAATATTTTTAATCAATTTCCTTATTATTTCATAAATCACAGAGTTTATCAAAAATTAATACAAAAACGCAAAAGAGTTTACAAACCATTATATATGTATATATATAAATATTGGTATATATATAAATATTGGTATATATATATATATTTATTTCGTACACGACATACATTCCTACCTTTATTTATGGAATACATACGTAAGTAATATCGAAATGAAAATTAATCAAGATTTACAAAACAGATGTAGAGGCTCTTAATAATACCGATAATAATGCTCGAGGTAAAATGGATTTGTAAATAAATAATGCCGCTAACAAGAAATATAAATATTTACGTTTTTCTTTGACTTTCCAAAATATAAAGATTTGAAAAGTTTCATTGGCTGAACAATAAAAACATATTTTTATTTTTTTGTAAACACCGCACAACTGCACTCAACCGTCAGAAGCAAGTGAGAAGATGGTGTACTCAATAATTGGGGTAATTTATGATGTGAGAAAACACCTGGATGTAATGTTGTAAAGCAGGAAAGTATTGAATAAGTAGAGGATTGACGAAAACCTACATTTCGTGCAGAACAGAGAAATTACTGAAGAGGACGTGTAGGCACTAAAACCACACAACGACAAAATTTCTAATGAGGAAGTTTGCCATAACGTAGGTACATTAGCTGAATAGGAAAATACGTGACAGGAGAATATTATTTAACACGCTACCAGATGGATGCAGATGAAAAAGTCAGGAAAGTCAGTCAAAATCATTAAATACTTAAGGTGGACTATGTGAAGATCCGGTATAGTAGGTTAGTGTAAGTTCTTGCAAAATATAGACAAGTACTAGTATGCAAGTTTGACGCGACAACCTCCAAGAAAAAAGAAATAATTATTGTTAGTTAATTTGAAAAGTTTTTAAATACCTGTCTGAACACTGTGAAAAAATATATTTCTTAATGACGATATTATCAAAAAACTGTTTCCACAATAAAGACAAGTACTCGTATGACGTAACCAACGACTAAATAATATACCGTTATTCTCTATTCAATTTACGTTAAAATCTCCGAGAAATAAAAATAAATAAAAAATTGTTACATAATTTAAAAGTTCTAAAATATCTGTCTGAACACTGAAAAAACATATATTTAAAACGATCTTATCGAAAAACTGTTTGCCACTTAAATTGTCCTTCCAAATAACAGTTTTTGACAATTTATTCTCCAAATATATACAAAATTATGTAAAAATTTCTAATTACATTATTTTAGATACGTTGTAACCATTGCAACAACTGATGAATAATTAAAAAATAAGAATGTTGATGTTTTCGTAAACAAGATGATACCGTTTAGTTGTACTTTTCGGTTTATCATTGCGGCTAACCTACGCAAGTGGTTTGGCTGAAAACTTCTCAGAAACCATAAAATATTATCATTTCACGGAACTTCCCTTCCTTCTCCCATCAAAGTTCAACTACTGTCTTAAATAAATTATTTACGTTAGATAGGTAACTACGCTTTTTATAGGGCGGTCGATAAGAATTTTTGATCCAAGTTGAAGAGAAAGACAGTCAAATACAAGTCTTTCCCGAAACTTTTCAAAGGTAAATTAAATAAATTAACGGAGTTTTGCCTCTCATTTCGAATGATTAATAAATTAAACAAAGGAAAAAGTTTGGAAATTGAAATGATTATATTTAAGTAAAAGCTTTGAAATGCGGGTTTTCAATAATATTTTAAAATTCAGATTCATAAAATTATATCAGGAAAGCCGGAAAGATTGTTTAAACAACATCCTTTTGAAAACGTGTTTGTTCAGTTTGTTTTAAAAACAATACTTCAAATCTGCCTTGATCGATGGACACTGTAATGCAGTATAAAGGAGGTAGTTTAACGCATATTTTCATATATTCATTTTTTCACCTTCAGTATTTCTTGATTATGAAATAATGATGAATTGCTTTGGGCATTCAATGTGCAATTTCTAAATTTTTCATCTGAATTCCGCGCCATAACTCAGATTACCCAAAGTCAGTTATGGCATCACTTCTATTGCCGTATTGGGGTATGTGATGACACCGAAGAGAGAGAAAAGGGGGAGAGGAGAAGGGAAAGAGTAATATCGAGAAGTACTTGGTTATTCATACGTGGACTAAAAACACGACTTAAGGCATTTAAAGTAACCAATCGCGGCAACGCTTCGACTCTGAAAGGTAATCTTTCACCAAGAAATTAATGAGAGTTTATCAAAAAAATATATGTATTATTTGCAATAATATTTAAATGACATCGATGCAATTAAATTGCGCATGCTGGGAATCGAACTTGCTAATTCTGGATCCTAAACGATTGGCAACGGAGCAGGGCCCTAGAAATCTAGATTTTATTGTTTCTTACATTTTCATGCTCAAACAAACGATTTCAGGAAAAAAATCTGTTTTGAATTACAATTTTTCATTTAAAAATCAAACGATTTTGGTTGTTTTGTTAAACAATTAAATTGTCTACTTACATATTTTCAAGGGAAGAGATTTTCACAATAAATGTCCCAAATTCACATTAATATTATATATCAGTCATTATGCGCCAGGAAAGCTGTTTCTTTCCACCAGCTGTTTTTTTTCTCCATTAAAACTAAAACAATCATTTTTCATTTGAAAAGGATGACCTTGACGTCGGGGTCGTCACGAGAACGATAAATAAGATTGATAAACGCTGGAACAAACAAAAATAATTTACCTATATTCTTGGTTTGTCATGATATTCTTGACAAAATGAATAATGAATACAACATAATAAATAGAGAGATATTTCTGATATATTATTTCTTAAAAATTTTGATGGACGACCAACATATTTTATTTTTAAAAGAATGATATGATTTTTAGTAGTTTCCGGGTAATGAAGGCTATTTGGATCACTGCTTCTAGTTAAACTTAGATAGCTAACATTGTTATTGTATGTACATTGCCAAATGCGCGACTAACATTTGTACACGGTTGACATTTGTCACATGAGAATGGGTCGGTTCTAAGACTCGTTCTTGAGTTCAACAGCTCGGCTGTGGAATGATTTTCCGGCCTCTGCATTTCGTCCCTCCTACAACATGAGTCTCTTCAAGATCCATGTTCACTCTTTCCTCTCCTCATAAAGACCCTCCACACAGTATCTCCAGATATGGCATTGGCAATAAGGGAAATTATTTTCCTCATGGCCTTCTGTGTGGAGGTAACCTAAAAACGTCAAAACGCTGACTATCCGACTTTATGACCATAATTTTCTTAAGTCTTTTTTTTTGACAAATTTTAGTATTTTCGTTTTATCTAGAATATAGAGTAATACATTAAATGACACTTTTTTAAGATAAATTTTCCCTTTCAACTTAATTTCAACACTAAATTCAGAGCTATGATTAGGAAAAATGTAATTATTCTTCTACACCGTGCAGAGAAAAGATATAAATCAACGATGACAATCGAACTACTTAGGTATATTTTTTGGCAAAAGTTGGACAAAACCATTCCACACCAAAGACGCCATGTGTTCATAAGTTAGATGGCAAGCAACCTAACTTACACTAACTAAATTAATATTTTGAATAATTACAAGTTTGTACATAGGTACAAAACAGGCCCACATCGCATTCCTTGTGTTAATCCTTATTCTATCATGGGTACCTACCCGCACAAATTTTGAAACATCCTTACTTCATTTAACAAAACTTATTTTATCAAGTGAACTTTTTAGACGAAGTTAGCTTTTAATGCCTTAATTTTTACAAAATTAACACATTAATTTGTTTGAAACCACTTTAGCTTAACAGATCTCCACCGGTTTCAGAGGTGTCCTTCCTTCAAAAGGAGAATATAAAAATTATTATTATTTTTTGGATCTTATATTATACTTATAAATGATGTATTGAAAACAAGTAGTTTAGGTAAACCAAAAAAAATCTTCACCTATGTTTGATTACCTGCAAAACATTCAGCGCCAACCTTCGCTGTTATTATTCGCATTTATCTTATTAGTAGATTGCAACACTCTATTATTTGAGTTTTTAATTCATTAATATTCATAGACAGTAGTTTGTTCCTTCATCTTTTATCTGGAAATATGAACATGCCAAGGCTTTTTTCTGGCAATATGAACATGCAAAGGCAATATGAACATGACAAGGCTTTTATCTGGCTATACGAACATGCCAAGGCTTTTTATCTGACAATATGAACATTCCAAGGCTTTTTGCTGGCAATATGAACATGCCAAGGCTTTTATCTTGCAATATGAACATGCAGAGGCTTTTATCTAGCAATATGAACATACCAAGGCTTGATAAATAATTTTTTAATCAATATTTTGGCAGATTTTTTTAGAAATGATTATATTGTAAACAAAGCTTTTAAATTCTAGACTCAATAAATTAAAACAAATATATCTCAACTTTCCGCAATAATTATTACACGTCGATACTTACAGGCACGCTTTCACCAAAATCTTACTCGCATTGTTCCATTATGAGATTCAATTGAAGATCCATGCAAAAAATTGCAAATATTGTAAAATAAAGCTCTGCCACCGTATAAAATAGCTCCATTAAAACTTTTAATATTGTTATTTTATAAATTGAAAGTAAATCCAACAATTTCTTCTACAGAGCAATTGCTTATCCGTTCTGTAATCTTTTGAAATTAAGCATAATAGGATATCCTCACTATATTCTATACCATTATTCTTGGCCGCTTTGAGGTTGATGGCCCAGTATTAAATTATGTCTTCTTGAATGTCATCAGGCGTCATAACAAATCATCAGGTGGTTCACCATCATCATTCTCGTCACAGTTTTGGGATGATTACATTTATCCCAACTATTAAGGCACAGCATTGAACAAAAAAGTCTGGCCTTCCTACAACTGCAAATTCCTGTGCACTTCGTATACATTTAATAACTTAAATTATGGAAAATTTTGTATAAATTATATTTTTTTAGACTTTTTCTAAAGTTGATAATTTTTGAGATAAATTTTAAAAAAAGAGAAAAAATTTGGCAACTCAAATTACAGTATTTTTTTGTTGGCAAGACTCGGATTCGTAATCGGCAAAGCGATGAAAAGATCATAAATATCCTACTCTATGTTTTAAAACACCCTCCTTCATTATTCTATTAAAAAGTAAATAATTACCGAGATACAAAAAAAAATGTAAGCGTTTGTTAGTGTCCTCTATATGTCAAATCGCAGGGTACTTAAAACATAAAGGCACGGTAACACAGATTGTTCAGCTAGTTTAAAACTATTAACAACTGGTCATGTGTAATATAATTACTTTGCCATATATTTGCTTTATACGTTCTGTTCATTTTAATAGATGTACAATAAACAGGGAAATCTCTTTGAACCTTTATACCACAGCAAGAAATAAGCTACAAAAGTTTTAGTGGAGAATCTGTGTGATGAAGGAACGCATGGTAGGCGTGAGCCGCGAGTGCGCATACTGCACATGTCGATTACACTATTACATTCAGTGCACCCATTGTAATGATTTATTGTGATGAGTAGTTGTGGATTAATAGCTCTTTAATTCTGTGCCTATGATTAAAGAGTCGATCTATCTTATTCTGTTGCAGTATTGGCAGCCACGACATCATTTTCTCCATCTAAGTTCATCTCTTCATCTGCTCTACGTTATACGCTCTCTTTTGCTACCCGTCATCTGGCTCAGAGTGGCACTGGGCAAAGGGGGCCCGGGTGGCATAATGACTAAGGGCCCGCTGCTCGCCTGGAATAATGGCAGACGATGATGAACATCAGACATACCAACAAAACAGATGATGATAATAATTAAATAGGCAAGAGTTTCTGGAAATATTTATTTTAAACTAGCTGTGGCTCCGTTTGTCTGTGCAGATAGATAAACATTAGCGCATTTTGCTTTTACGTACAAAAGATGGCGCTATTTAAGAAAAGCATGTCTGTCCGTGCTGTTTTAAAATAAAAACATGTTTTTACCTGTCACAGGTGATATCTATATAAAACCACACCCGTATTTGAATGCAACGTTTTGTCTAAATTATAAAGCAATAGGTTTTAAATAACTTAAGGAGATAAAGGATTAGACAAATGATAAATCAGGTAGAGGCAAAACTTAAATACTTGTGGTTTTGTAGACAGATGGACGATAGACCTCGCGTCTAACGTCTCATGTCCAAAAAAGTGTGTTTCTAATTTTCTCTGATTTTATAAATCAAAACCAAAGTTTCACTGAAATCATAAAATTTGTTAGCAGATACTTAATTATAAACCATTTATTTTATGTTACATTTGTTTAAATTTCAAACAAGGAATTGTAAAATTTGTTGAAAGAAACGTCACTACCTCAATGACAACTTTTTTTTTAACTTTCTTCAAGCATAGGTACTATAATATTGAAGAAATGAGGAATAGAAAAAAACCATATAATTACGACGATTTCATATTAGAACAAATCGCTCACTCCTTTCAACAACGTCATATATCAAAAAACGTGATTTTTCAGGAGAGCGTTTTTAAAGTTTAAAAATAGAATAAAATATATTAAAAATAAATATCAAGCCACCTATTGTACTTTTTATTATGCAACAGATCTTCTTGGATAAAACCTGAAGTTTTTTCTCTGTTTGAATAATATTAAGTATATTTTTTTTAATTTTAAAACAATACCTTTTGATTTATGACGTTCTTGTTCAAAATTCCATTGATGGTGCCTGGAGTACGTCAAAACATGTCGTTATTTTCACTAAAATAGAATTCGGAAGTCTGAAATTGGAGTATCTTAAGGTAATTTTTTTCCAAGCAGGATTTTATACCTAATTTAGATTATTACTTTACATCTTTCAGTTTGAATAAAAAAAAATGGGTGTGGAAAAGGCACAGGAATTTAGTTGTTGGGATAAAACACAGATAGAGGAAATATAATTTTATATTCTCAGAAAAATTCAGAAAAGTAGTCGGGAACAATTACAATGCTCGTACATGTATAATACATACAAATCATAATAATATAAAAGTAAAAAAAAATAAACCACTGAATAATACTGTTTTTTGATAACACTAAAGGGACCGTTGCTGTTTTAATTTAAAGATTTTCATAGAAAGTTTTGTAAACTTTTGGTATTAAATTCTTTTCAATAAGTCGCATTAGGTCATTCTTTTTGGCGTGAGAAATTTTAGGTTTTTGGACGAAGGCAGGTTTTAATGGGATATTATTACTTGACTTGGGTTTCCTTATAATTATGGCCTCCATAAAGTCTGATTCTCCATAAGAAAGTTTATAAAAAAACGAACTTGGGGAATCTTTTTGAACTCGCATCACTTTAATCTCTTTAAATTTAACAGGTTGGTTTAGCTTATTTTTTAGGATACGCAGAGGACCAATATCAGAGGCCAAAAGTTTTAAATCAAAGAAGTCTTCATAGGAAAGTTCATTTACAGAAAATGGTTGACCCGTTCTTTTTGCTGTTCTGATCAATGAAATGAGACCTTCTGGCGTATAAATTGGCCCACTTTTGAGTGCTTGTTTCATTTTCCGTTCAATCAATGAGTGAACGGAATTTCCTTCATTTTGTGTATGGCCTTTGATTAAAAACTTGTGTGTGATGAAATCAAGGTTGTATTTTTGGAGAGCAAAGATGTATGCAGCTAACATAAATTGTTTTTTTTTGCTGTCCACTGCAATTATCGGAGTAGAAAATAACATCTTTAGATGTTCCAATGTTTTTCTCTATGTAATTTAAGACACACGAACCAAGTTCATTTACTCCACGGTGGCCGTTCGATTCATCCCAAACATAACAATCAGTGCTTTTTTTAATAAGATCTGTTATTGTAAAGTTTAAGACGTTTTGTTTTGAAGAATAGTAGAAAGCCGAGCAGTCACCTTTTGGTAAAGGCATGACAACTTGCAAATCGTAAACCGCTAATATGGCTTTACCCGCTAGTGACTCTTTATCATTCTGTTTTTCTTTTCTTGACATTTCTTTTTCATTCAAATGCTGATCATAACTTGCCTTCAAGTTTACTTTATCTATCTCTGATGCATTCTCAAAAGCAACACATGTTTCGCACTGATCTTTTTTAGGCTGGAAAAAACTTAAATTATAGTCATTAGTGAAAACATTATAGAAGTAATTGAAGTTACAGAAGGTAACTTTATCACGTTTGCAGTCATTCACATAATCGTTGTAAATGTCAGTTATAGTTCTGCCCCCTTCAATGTAGTGTTTCGTAGTGTTTTTGCGTGTATAATGACTCTCAATTTTAGGAATTCTGTTGATATGGTTTGTAACTCTATTCCTTACAGTTTCATCCATCTTGGGATGATTACCGTGCTTTCCTCTTTTATCTTCGGCCATCACGGCGCCTGCCAGTTTATCTTTCTTTTCAAAGACGGTGCAAATAGGGCGGTCATTAATATCTAGAGTATTTTTGAAAAACAACTTACAAATACGAATGCGTCTGTCACCAAGATTAAAAAAGAATGCAGTATTATAATTCCTTCGAGGCCTTTGTCCACCTTCGTGCACGTAACGATACTGAGGTTTAATTTCAGTAGTGCAGTTATGAATAAACTCTCTCTGTTTGGCCATGTCTCCCAAGTTCCAATACGCATCGAAAATGCTCTTCCTTTCATCTTCAGCAAATTTTTCAGAGCACTTCAATCGGCATGCATCTTTACAAGGAGGTTTCATTTTTCTTACTTCTTTCACTGCTTTTTTAGGTTTTTTTGAATGACTCTCGTACGCTTTTTTACTATTTCTAGCTGCTTTCAATATGTTTCTCTTCCAGTTAGATTCATTTCTCTTTCGTTTACCTTTTTTAACAGGACTCAGAATATCAACGGTAGTAGAAAAGGAGGTATCGGCATTGCTGGTTGAAGCAATGGTACTAGGAACAGGTTGTAGATCAGGAGTATTTGAACCAGGATTGCTGTTTGAGGCAGAGGTACTAGTAACAGGTAGGTTAGGAGTTTGGCTGACAGTGCTGCGTTGAATGCATGAAATCTGAAGTGCTGACAGTTTCAGTAACCTTACTAAATTTACGAACATTACTGCTTGACAGTGTTTGGGTCATGATGATAACACGGTCAATATCTTTATGAAATGCATTGCAAATGTTTTTGTCAGGTGAAGGGTTCCAGTTTTTGTCTGCATCCGAATCATCAAAAGGTTCAGATTCGCTTCCATCACTTAAATTGCTTGAATTTGATGAACAAGAGGATGAGCTTGACTCATCAGACATGGATTTAGAAGGAGAATCTCCGTGTGTTTTTCCATCAGCTACTTGGTTCTTCGTATTAGTTTTATCCATGGCACAGACATCCGATTGGTTGGCGTTTTGCTCAGTAATTAAGCTTGCATCAATGTTCTTGCTAATTTTGTTCGGGTTTTCTTCAGATGAATCTGCAATCAAGGAAAATAAAATAATAGGTACACAAGTAGAATCACGACACTCCTTTTTTGGTTATCAAAATATAATCATGTTTCTCCTTTTTAGTTCAGTAACATATAGATAAGATAATTTAAAGTTTTTTCAATAAACGAACGTACCAGCTTTTGAAGATTCAGTAACATTATTTTTGTCATTAATCGCCTCGAAAAATGTTTCCCTTTGATCAGTTTTCTGCTTAGTTGCTGCTGGCTGAAGAATATCATAATTAACATCATTGAAATTGAGTTTCCTTTTTACTTGGTAACCAGGTATTCCTGAAACAAGTACAAACATATAATATTTTTATAATTCCATTTACTGCACATTTAGTGCATGTAACTACAATAAAATTTTCATACCTTCACTGTCGGATGAATTTCTAGATAAACATAAGTTTATCAACTTTTTCCCTCGAGAAGTCATGATCAATCTGGAAAGATAATCGTAAATTACAAATAAATAGAAGAAGTATTTGTGACAAAAGAACGCATGCTGGAATATGTGACAACTTACAAACAGTAGATTGTTTTAATGACAATAATGACAGATTCCTAAATGAAACTGCACATTTTCGTAATAACGGCCAAATTTTCTTTGGAAGAATGTCATAAAACAAATTGATTCAAATCCGCATTGTCTGGGGAAGAAAGTTTTATTGACAATAGTGTCATAAGTTAAAATATTACAATCGATGCCACGCTCTTACAGTGCAAGAACGTCAAAAATCAACATAAACCATGACAGGACGCTATTTATTTTCCTTACAATACTGACATTAAACAAAATACTGCATTCTTGATAAAAAAAACTAAGAATAAAAAATGCTCTTACCTTGTAGCAATACTGTTTTCTGACGAAATAATAGACTATTTCACTAAGCGACACGGACCTTCCTGCTCAACAGGTCAACGACAACTAACTTGTGACAGGCTTGAAAAGAACAATCTAGAATTTCTTCAAAATGCGAAAACAACACTTCTGCCCTCTAGCGGCTAAATATTAAGTTAAAAATACGCCACTTTTGCAGGGATGTAGTACTTTTTATGGGCATTCCGAAAATATGCATAACTCAAAATTGACGATTTTTGATATATGACGTTGTTGAAAGGAGTGAGCGAAATGATCTTTATTGTCCATTAAAACGGCTACAGTCTTGAAATGGAATTTACAAACAAACGAAATGCTAAACAGTCATGTTAAAACGGGACTTGACTATGCTCATGTCAATTTATTATGCAATATTTTATTTTTAACCATTGGTAAAACTCCTTATTTTTATCATAATTGCTCGTTTTTCTCCCTCAAAATTAATTCCTGGAATAAAAATTATTCTGCCTCATATGGGCAAATTTTGGTGGAGTTTTTAAATCATTTACCTGACAAAATTTCAAAATTTTCTTCATTTCGTTGCCGGTTACCAACGTTTATTGATATTATTAATGAATAAATAATTAAAATAATATGCAAAGGACTCATTTCGAGTTACTGGGATTTCATGTAATTTCTTTTCCTTGAAGAACACGTAACATTTATTTTTCTGCATAAAATATGATTATAAATGATTTTTTCGACTACTGTCTCATTAGGAAATACCTGTGCCGAGATTGATGTAGGAAGTACGTAAATGTATACATACGTTCATATACATGAATTAAATATAAATAAATACAGGGTTTTCCAATAAGAGGTGTTATTTTGATATTCAATCGTAAAACATGTGTTGACTCGACCTCCTAATTGTCCTAACTCGCTTGAATGAGGTTTTTATACCTCTTTCTCTCCAGCGTTCAGTTTCGCTTTTGCAAAATGATATCTTGCTGAGCCTAGCTAACTCTGAATATCCCCCGCCCCTGTGAAATTGCACACAGTAAAATAAGGCCTTTGCTTTGGGGTTGATCTACAATAAATCCCTTAACTTCACGTTGTGTGATTTGTTAAATCGAAGCCCACCGTTATGGGGTGGTAGGTATTTAATGTCTCCTTTCCATGGTAACTCCCGGATCTTTTTAGCCAAAGTGTGGGGAAAACATCCATCGACCCTCAGCGAGTTCTACAAGGAACGAGTACGTGTCTCACCTAACTTTCGAATACTGGACTCTATTACTAATCGACCTAACAGTTTCTATCATATCCCTACAATTGCCTTGTATCCCCGCCCTTATCTAATGTCCCCGTGTTTATAAATTCAAGATTGTGACAGAGAACCGTACCCCCCCCCCTCTTGTGTACGCGCTATTAAACCCTTCGTTGAATAGGGTGTTGTTTCCGCATAAGTACTGGGATTCCCTCGTCGACCTTTGTAATGGTGTACTGAAACTAGATAGATGGATTTAGCTGTGGTTAGTAAACTTTGGATGTTGCGGATGGAAGTGGACACGAGAGGAAAGGAGATGGGAACGGATTGAATGACGAGAAAAGAGTTTTTTTTGCAAACTGGGTCGGCACCTCACTGCCCCAAATGAAATGGTCGCTATTCTTCCAAATGCAAAACCCCAAGAACCAATACATGTCAGGCTTTCCCCGAGGTCTGGTCTAACTTCTTTTTATAGTCGCCTTGACACCTCCGGACCGCTCACGTCAGAGGGAGAGGTAATACACCTGTTGGAATATCCCAAATCACCCCGCCCCGCTTCCTCCGACGGACAACGTTACTGACTGTAAAAGGGGAATTTTATTGCATCCCTTCTCATAATGCTAAACGCGTGCATGTTTCAAGTAGGTTTGTTCTGGTGGGGCTTTCAACGTCCATTAGCCGCCAGGCCTACTATCCACCTCACGAAGGCTGCTGCAAAGGATCTCGAGGGATTTCCAGTCGAGTTGCATCAACCTTCGGGTAAACCCCGCTTTAGTATGTGTTCGACCTCCGATTTTGAACCCTCGTTCATCACGCCGACGTCCCCTCCACGCGATTTTGAAAAACTTGGAGCCCGTTCAATTAAACGCCTTCGCAGCGAACCAAGGCCCAAACATTCCAACTTGACATTAATTTTCATACTGCCTCTCGTGTCCTCTCACCCGACCCGGCCCCGCGAAAAGGGATGACCTTCCGGACTCTTCGTGATTCTCCATACAACGTTGACGCCCCGAAATCGCGTGATGAGGAAAGTAGAAAATCGTCCTTAGCCGAGGCCAAAGGTATTTGGGAATTTGTTAGTGAACATATAAGGTTATACAAATATTATTAATTTGATTTTTTTATTTGTTTTGAGCATGAGTTGGTTGCAGCTAATCGCTTCCATGTTGATTTGAGGTGCCTCTGCGCGGCTGCCAACTCGGTAGAATGTATGACTTTTGTCGTCAGACACGGTCGCCAAGTGATTTATGGGGGTCCCTTTTCTTCCTTTTCGGGTCGTGCGTCGACACTAACTGCTTACAAATAAGTAGGTCATTGGCCTCGTGCTAAACACAGCTTTTAGAAGCAAGCAAACAGTTCTAAATGTGATACTATCTTATCAGTATCGCAGCCCTGTCCGAGCTGCTGGTTGCAGCCCCATCTTCGTCCCAATTTTAACGTTCTGGAAATATATATTTATGCAAGGTCACTTACCCAAAATCGTAATATTACCAGTCCAGTCGGGATATCGACGACATGTACATCAATCCACGTCCAGGAACTCACAAGGCAGGAATGAGTAGTAACCCCCTTTTTTTTGATTGAATCTCATTAAATTTTTAGACACTTAAATTATTTCAATTAATATTAAAACCACTCTAACTTCGTGAAAATGCTTTGATTTTCTAAATACCCAACTTCACTACGTTTAAAACTCTATCAGTTTAGTTTAAAATAGCACCCAAAAGCTGTCGCGACGTAAGGATCTCGAAGACCGACTCCAACCAAGTTAAAACGAAAAAAGCCCTGATTTCCTCCAAACAACGCTATTTAATAATGTTTTTTCGAATAAATCGACTTAAAATTTGTGCGACTTTCGTCTTTATGAATTCGAGGTTTCACTTCCCGTTAAGTTTAGAATTGCTTAACCCCGTTTCAGATTTTTAGGTTTCCGCCTTCCGATTTGAGGTAAACACCTACCAACCTGTCGAGGCGGGTACAGGCGCGTACTCGGTGGTCTGACCTTCGGGCGCCCTCCCGTAAATGATATACGGCGATGTAGATTATTGCGTAAAATTATTTGATTATTTTTTCTCGTACACGTGTTGTGTCCGTAATATTGGTTGATTTCCGGCCTAGAGACTAGGTGTAGCTCATTTCTATATCGTTGTTTTTGAAATCTTTCCGAGGAAATCGCTATTGATATCGATAATATAATCGATAAATTATCCTAACTAACGGAAGCTTTTCACCTATTATGTCCAGCGCTTGAGCAATACAGTATCCTTCCTTGTGTGCTGCCTTCTAGCATTTGGTTGGTGTCTACACGATCCGTGAGTGATCCCAGGACACATATACCTTCCTCTCGGTGATGACATACGTAGGCATTCGTTCCAAAATTTGATTCGACACGTTTTTGTAATTTCGCCTACCTGTTTTGACTCTTTTCGTGATATCCGCCGCATCTCTTCTGGTAATCTTTCGTAACCCATCGCTGTCCACTACCCGAGTCGTTGAAACCTCTTCCATCATGAGCTAAACTACCTTTCGGGTTTCTTTTCGATTCCTGGTCCTTTCTTTTCGGTGATCTACGCCCAGTACATCCCTGTTTTTACAGTTTTTTTGCGTCTAGTTTTAGCCCAACCCATATACTCTTTCTCGCTTCATCTAGGAATTTCAATATATTATCCTCGTAACATTTTTTACGCGCAAAAAAGGTCGTAAAATTTTGATCGTTAATCAAAGACTTCGTGACCCATTAACTTTTATGTCTTTTCTTAATTACCCAACTTGCATCTCCCCCGTGTTAATATAATTAGGCAATTTCGGCCAAACGTCCTATCTTAAGTTAAAATTTGTGTTCACTGTGTCCACTTGAAATAGCACTCAGAACTCCAGCGAACGTAAACAATTCTCTCTACAAGGATCAACTCGTAATATGTCTTCTGGACCAAAACATTCTAAAACACCCTCTTCTTTCACCAAACCGTCCCCCCCTTTTTTCGTTATCGATGGTTGGGTATCGCTTCGTTTCTGCCTTAGAATGCAAATTTATCGTCGATTCCCAAGTGTCTTTGCACGTGTCGTGAGACCGGATCCCAAGGTTAACTCCACAGTAAATCAATCTCGAGTGTATCGTGTCTTAGACCGCCCTTAATCTCCGTGATTGGCGAAAAATTATTTAATTGATTTTGGGAATGATCTGATTCGTTGAGTCCCATGACGCCCCTTTTCAATTATTACGTTGTTAACACCTATTACCGACGTAGGTTTCTATAATAAAGCTTCTAGTATGTCCCAAAGATGTCCATAGTCTGTTCGTTTCTCCCTATTCCCTGAACGTATTTTAATTTATGAAAAAAAATTCTTTACGTTCTTTTACCCCAAACAGGTCCATTACAGCCTCCCTTTAGTAAGGATTACAGCGGATAAATACGTTTTGGTGTTTAGTTGGTGAAATCATTACTAACAATAGGTTTAGATTACTCATTTTCCTCCCTTTTCAATTTTTTCTTTTTTGTTTCGTACTCCAAAGGTTGCGTACCCCTTACCTCCCTACGTGTGATTGCCCAAATTTATCCCTAGTTTGGGGCTCCCACCCCCTTCCTTTTGCAAAATGGCCTGCACTAAACATGCCTAAATTCACTAACCAATTGGCCGGCCCCAATCCCTCCCTAAGAGAAGATGTTCCTATTTTCCTTAAATGCAAAATAAATTCTAGAATGGTTTTTTTTTTTTTTTTTTCCCCCAATCTTCCGTTAATTTTTGGCTTATCTTCTTCTCACGAAGTTCGCCCCTGTACGTTTCTTAACTCAAATGCTTTTAAACAAAACGTAAGGCACAATGCCATTCATAAATCTGCCGTTTCCTATTACTCGTGATTTC
Organism: Hesperophylax magnus; assembly: GCA_026573805.1. NCBI lineage: Eukaryota > Metazoa > Arthropoda > Insecta > Trichoptera > Limnephilidae > Hesperophylax > Hesperophylax magnus. The sequence goes on from JAIUSX010000073.1 coordinate 103,416, forward strand.
ATTAAGACGAAACACGGTTCAACAAACAAATCTTTCGTAACCCATCGCTGTCCACTACCCGAGTCGTTGAAACCTCTTCCATCATGAGCTAAACTACCTTTCGGGTTTCTTTTCGATTCCTGGTCCTTTCTTTTCGGTGATCTACGCCCACTACATCCCTGTTTTTACAGTTTTTTGCGTCTAGTTTTAGCACAACCCATATACTCTTTTCTCGCTTCATCTGTAGCAGTGCGTACTTCTGGACGGGCAGTTCCTACCCGATTTTAATAAACAATGGTCAACATTCTACAATTGGCACTACTGTTTCGAGCTATGAGTGCGGAGAGCACTTCGTCGAGCTCAGTTGCTTGCTGGACTCGGTAGCCTACGGTGTGTTCGTCCGACGCTGGAACAATGAGGGTCTACTGTGCAAACTACGAAAGGTCTTTTACACTTATAACTTTTTAACAATGTACTTATAATTCAAATAGGGATTACTCATTTTAACTTCTTGCGTAGTTATTTTATAACTCGCTGGCGCCCGCTCAGACATTCCTTACAAGATTTTAATGTTTTAAATTTTGTTACATGTTCGTTAGTCAAAATTTAATCAAGATGGTGTTAAACACACGTTCATTCTTGACACGCCCGGAGATAAGTTGTTTGATAGAGTCTCATGTTTATTTTATTTGAAAATGTTACACATCTAGGAATTTCAATATATTATCCTCGTAACTTTGTTTACGCGCAAAAAAGGTCGTAAAATTTTGATCTTTAATCAAAGACTTCGTGACCCATTAACATTTATGTCTTTTCTTAATTACCCAACTTGCATCTCCCCCGTGTTAATATAATTAGGCAATTTCGGCCAAACGTCCTATTTTAAGTTAAAATTTGTGTTCACCGTGGCCACTTGAAACAGCACTCAGAATTTCAGCGAACGTAAACAATTCTCTCTACAAGGATCAACTCGTAATATGTCTTCTGGACCAAAACATTCTAAAACACCCTCTTCTTTCACCAAACCGTCACCCCCTTTTTTCGTTATCGATGGTTGGGTATCGCTTCGTTTCTGCCTTAGAATGCAAATTTATCGTCGATTCCCAAGTGCCTTTGCACGCGTCGTGAGACCGGATCCCAAGGTTAACTCAACAGTAAATCAACCTCGAGTGTATCGTGTCTTAGACCGCCCTTAATCTCCGTGATTGGCGAAAAATTATTTAATTGATTTTGGGAATGGTCTGATTCGTTGAGACCCATGACGCCCCTTTCAATTATTACGTGGTTAGCACCTATTACCGACGTAGGTTTCTACAATAAAGCTTCTAGTATGTCCCAAAGATGTCCATAGTCTGTTCGTTTCTCCCTATTCTCTGAACGTATTTTAATTTATGAAAAAAAAATTCTTTACGTTCTTTTACCCCAAACAGGTCCATTAAAAACATCAATGGTTTCGTTGCTTGTGTGGCACGTAGCGCCGTCTTGTTGAAAGTAAGCGTTGTCCAGATCAATACCATCCAATTTCGGCCATAAAAATCATTAATCATCGGTCGATAGCGCAATCCATTCACCGTAACTGTTGCTCCAGCCTCATTTTAAAAAAAGTAAGGTCCAATGACTCCGCCGGACCATAAACCGCACCAAACAATCACACATTGAGGATGGAGAGGCTTTTCAACAACATTTCTTGGGTTTTCTGAGCCCAAGATGCGACAATCTAGCTTGTTGACGAAGCCACCGAGGTGGAAATGGGCCTCATCACTCAATATAATTTGCATTTGATTCATTCAAGTGAATTTTAATAATTTTAATACGTTGTTGAAGCGTATATCGTTCTATTGTTATTAATGGCGTGGTTTCTACTTGTCAAATGTCAAAAATGACAGCTTCAAAAGTAACATCTACCGAAATAACGGGCTATTCAAAATAACACCTCTTATTTGAAAACCCTGTACTAGGGTAAAATAAATATTAATCTACATCGTTTCTCTAAGGTTGATTGAATAATAAGCTAATCTAGAGGTTCGGTTAGTAGTCCAGTCAGTGGGCGATAAAAAAGGGCTCCACCTTGGTTAGGTAGTAGCGATTTTCACATATTTTGTTAAGATTGGGACTATAAAGAAAAAAAAAAGTTTTCGACCTTGGGGGGGTCGAGCTCGACCCGCCATCTTGGATTGAAGGTGCCAAAATTTGGTTTTTTCAAAATAATTATGAAGTGGTTGATTTTAAAACCAAATTGTTAAAGGCAAACTTAAAAACAACTAAATTACCTACATTTTTTGTAAAAAGTTTTTTTTTGTAAGTCTAGGTAACGAGTTACAGTGGCGGAAATGTGAATATTTTTCTAAAAAATGATGAAATTCCCAACTTTGTAATTTTTTCGGGTTATTCATTAAATAATTATAATAATTTTAAAACCAAATTGTTAAGGGCAAACTTAAAGACATCAAAATTACCTACATTTTTTGTAGCAAGTTTTTTTTGTAAGTCTAATAGGTAACGAGTTACAGCGGTTGAAAAAGAAAATTTTGAAAAAAAATTGTAAAACTCCAGTTTTCTTGATAAATTTTGTACGAACTTATTACACAATATCATTTTTACGTATTTCTACGTTACAATATATTTATATAGTATCATCCGTGTGCTCGATGACGTTGATTTGTTATAGTGGGATCCTAGTCTACAGCTGACTTGGCAACACTGATTGAGTCCTGGTTACAGGACCATACAGGACGTTGCAGGTCCGGTTGCACGTGTTTACGTTGTGTCTTGGTATGGCGAATCCCGAAGCGAATTTTTGTTTTATTTTGGATCACATGCAGTCATTGTTTTCGATGGATATCCGCTTGATGATGGTGAAAAAAATACGAAAACCGCAGAAAGACTTAGCCGATCGAAGAAGCACATGTCTGCAGATGTTCTTTTCGATGAAACAATGCCAGTTCAAGTTTCAAAAGAAAGATTTTTAGCCAATGAAAATAACAAAGTCCGTCTGATTTCGATGCTTACAAAGCAATTTATACAGGATGATTTTACAGTTAAGCAGGCTGAAGAAGATGCTGATGAGTTGATTGTCAATACTGCGATTTCCATGTGTTCATCATATGACGCTGTTTTCATTATTGGCGAAGACGTTGATCTCCTAGTTCTGCTGACAGCATTAGCACCACCCAAAAGTAGTATATATCTTCGCGAACTCGGGAGAGGCAAAACTTTTGAAAGACTGTATTCCGCGAATAGTGTGAAATACAAAGAGGCGGCTGAGAATATTCTGTTTCTTCGTGCCATTAGCGGCTGCGATACAACATCGTCCTTCTTCAACCAAGGAAAAACAAAATTTTCTTCGCTTGTGCAAAACGACACAAGACTCAATGCCATGATAGGAATCTTCAAACAACATGATGCAACACCAGAAGACATAGCAGTTGCAGGAACATGCTTTCTTGTTGCTTTGTACGGGGGTGACATGGATAAGGAAACCTTGGAAGAAGTCCGCTACAAACGTTTTGCAAAGTCGACAACAAAAAGCAAATTCAATCTGCTTCTTTGCCACCAACGAACGACGCTGCACGGTACCATGCACTTAGAACGTACCATCAAGTCCAAAAATGGTATGGAATCCAAAAAAATCCAGAAAACTGGGGCTGGAAACGTGACACCAACGGGCTTGTTCCAGTAAGAATGACAAAGAAACCAGCACCCGAGACTTTATTAAAATTTATTTCATGCAATTTTAAAAAAGGATGCGGAGTTGCATGTAGCTGCAGGAAAGCTGGATTGAAGTGTTCTATTGTATGTGGGTGCTGTAATGGTCAAACATGCCAAAATTCGCCAGAGGTTCACATCGATGTCGAGGACGAAGAAGAAGAGATTTTGTCAATGGAAGCCCAGAATCTCAGTATCACAGGCAATGAGTTAGATGATCACATTGATGACGAAGACTGTTATTAAGTAACATCATTTATAGTAACATCATTCATAGTAATGTAACATAATCTACCATCGCTGGTATATCTGTAGAGTAGACCTACTGGGGATACCACAATAAAAAAAATGCGCCATGTTCTCTACCTTATGGTGGTGTGGAAATGAGTTAAGAAAATTATTATAATTATGTAATGAATAACCCGAAAAAATTACAAAGTTGGGAATTTCATCATTTTTTAGAAAAATATTCACATTTCCGCCACTGTAACTCGTTACCTAGACTTACAAAAAAAAAACTTTTTACAAAAAATGTAGGTAATTTAGTTGTCTTTAAGTTTGCATGGAATAATTTGGTTGTAAAAACGACCACTTCACAATTATTTTGAAAAAAACAAATTTTGGCACCTTCAATCCAAGATGGCGGGTCGAGCTCGACCCTCCCAAGGTCGAAAACTTTTTTTTTTCCTTAAAGTCCCAATCTTAACAACATATATCAAAATCGCTACTACCTAACCTTTTGCAAGGTAAAACTCCCCACTGACTGGACTATAGGCTGTATGTAAACTAACTTTCAGATCTATCTATACACGGTTTTAAGGGATTTAGTTGACTGACTTTAAGCAGTGATTCCTAATATTATTTGGGGATCTAAAAAATAATGAAATTTTGGAGTCCAGAGACTTTTGTGATGCTTTTTTTCCAATCTTATTATTTATTGCAAGTGTGAATAAATTTTAGTCATTGTTTCTATTTGTTTTAGTGTATTGTATATTTTCGTGTTTTTTTTATTTACTTCGATGTCTAAATAATGCCGTGTTTGAAGAAAACCTTCAGAGTTTCCAATAACCAAAGTATATCCTATCTAAATACATTTGAAGTGGCTACATAATAATAAACAAATCTGAACCCAAAAGACGTGCATCAATTCGTCGTCCAAAACGTCGGGTGGGCATAAAATCCCTAGGAGCGTGCGGTTTAAGGTCGCTAGAACGATTTATTGGCCGTTGGACGTGTTGAGAACATGCTAGCCCATAAATATAGATTTAGGAGATAGGCATCTTCAACGGCTTAATTCACTACTTGCTTTTGCTACCTCTGTTTATTGATGGCCATTAGTCATCAACTTACTATTTGGCATACATATTTATCTACTTACCAATGACAATCACTAAATACCATTAAGTTCTAATTTACACACACTTATTACGCCATGGTGGAAAAATATTCATATGTATATACATATATATTTTATTCATGCACATTAGATATTATGTAGGGTTACCAAATTTATTGTAAAACTACCGTTGATGCATTTAGAACGTATTGCCAAAAAGAATTCCGTCTAATTCGTCGAAATCTGTCAAATTTGTTATATAACTTATTCAGAAAGCGACTCGCTCTTCCCACGGGTGAATTCAGATATAGATTTGAATGACTCGCTCGACAATACAACTCGTTGTGGCGACGTCCTCGAGTGTGAGATTCTTTTACGAATAGAGTCTCACTTTTCGATGCATGGCCGTTGATTAAATTACAAAATATACATTTAGCAAAGCAATACTTAGATCTACGTGTTTCTACAAAATGATTACCAGATTTAGAATACAATTAGATGGATACTTAAGTGTTTATCTTTTTTCACTTAAATTCCGCTTTTTTGTTCCTATGTATTATTAAACTCTTATTATTATTAATAGTATATAGATAATCTATATTAGGCTGGAACGACATTTCAAAATTCGAATTTAGATTTTTTTAATAGCAGAAAAAGACGCCTTATATCATCCACACACAATAAAAAATACTTAATTTGTCTTTACACGATTAGCTATCGATGTATAAATGAAGAAATCATAAACTTCGTCAATTTTTCATAAAATCTGTCAAAAATTACTGAAAACATTAGGTTGTTTAAATTTGGTTACCTCGATTAAACATTTGTACGTCTTACGAACATAATTTTTTTGAGATCTGTTTACATAATATGGGATTAAAGGAGAGTTTGTAAACACAGGGGAGGCAAACTGTCTAACATCGTGAAATTGCTTTTCCATCTCTATTTTTTTCTAAATATTACACCGAGAGCAAACATGTGTAATTATTTTTATATATAAGTAAACATTTGATAAGTTATAAAGATTTTTATATTAAAATAACTTATATTTATAATAAGTTATTTCATAGTTTGCTGCCATTAAATATCATGGCTTATCCACCATGTACAATTTCATTGCTGAACATGTCATAATGATAGACCATGGTGATCACGGATTCTAGAAAATGAACACCGGGAATCTTCACGTCGTCAAGAAGAGTGCGAAGAAGAAGCCACATGAACTACCAAGTCTTTCTATTATAAAATTTAACGGCTAGTTCTCATTGTTTTATAGTACTTTTGTACACAAACTAACCTTCAAAGTTCCAAGAGACATTATAGATTTCATTTTCGTAATTTTATTTAACTTTTTGACAGATTTCGTGAAAATAGGGCGAAAAGTATAATTTTTTCGTTCATTAATCGATAGGTTGCGTATACAGACATATAAACAAACAGACATATAAGAATACGGGTGATATAAGTTACATACAATGTCGCTCCAACCCATTATAAATACTTGTAGGTTCTTATGGATACTTATAGATTGGTCTCATGGAAGCGCAAAAAAAGTAAGATATTTTAATTAATTCTTTGAATGCTAAAAATGTAGGATTTTTCACAAGAGGCCATGTCGGTAATAATTTTTCCAATTTATAGAAAAATATCATTTTTAATTTACTATGTGTATACTCTTCGCTCATAATTAACCACTATTGTGCCAAGATAATTTTTTTTTATAAATTCGTTCAGATCATCAATACCAATATATCAATACAAATATTTAGCAACCCATTTCATGTATTGGCGTGAAATAAATTTCATGTATTTTCCCGAAAAACGTTTAAAGTTAAATACCGTTGGAGTTGAGGAAGGACATCAACAATAATAATGCTGTACCTAATGTTAATAAATGCAGTAACTGCTGAATTATTTGATGCGGGTTTCTTTGATATAAATATTTAAACAGGAAAAGCAAAAAATAATAATGTAAGCGCTCGTATGAAGAATTCATTTGAAAAACGAAGAAATATTCATCGGAATCTTTTTCAAACATCAGAAAAAATACGGTGCTAATTTTTCATGGGATGGAATAAAGATAAACAAAATACATATTTAAAAGACTAACGAAAATACACCGTAACTATTACTAAACGAAACTATTTATGAAATAAAATACCTGACATAAAACTCAGAGGTTTAATTTTCAAAGCAAAATGTAGAACAGATTTCATTTATGAGATGAGTTTAGTATCTGAAATTGTTAAACTGGATCATTTTATGTGGTTTAATCGATTTCATAAGGCGACATCAAGTAAAGGCCCCTTTGTACTTGATAAGACAGAGAGAGGCGCTATTGAACTTAACAATAATTGCATTCGTTTTTAACTGAACAATCCGTCCGACCCACTTTTTAACAAAGCCAGACTTATAAAAATCAATACGAACGATTATTTTCAGAACCCAATTTATTTGTAAGTAATATCATAGCTTGACCGATAAACACATTGTCACGTTTAATGTGTTATGGTCTGGGGCCGTTTGCTCTAGAGCAGTTAATGTGGTTTCATCCTGTCGTCAAATCGAACCTATTATCGATTGGTAAAATCAATAAATTTCCAGCAAGGCCGACTGCCATTACGTCAGGTACGTGTTTACTATTTCCATCGGAACAGACGTTTATCGAATAATGACGTTTACAGAGAAAATAACGGCAATTTGCAGTGCTCGCATGTTAAGGGTGAAGTGCTTCCTTTGAAGTAAGAATCATTTTATTTTAATGAAGTGTTGTTTTTACTGTCTGAAACATTACATTTCATGATAATAATAATCAAAATCATTCCTTTAGAAGCGATATCAAGTATTTATAAAAATAATTTCTCGTTTATCAAAAAGAACTTTTGAAAAAACTTTTTTTTTATAAACTCATTTCGAAATTGAAAATTGAAGTGTACTAGTTTCAGTACAACGGTAAAGTTCTTCAATGGCAAGTGCAAATACAAAAGGCAATTTAATGCGTTTTGTCATTTTCAGCGGTGGCAGTAATTATAAATTACACACGTTCAAAACAAGGAAAAGTTTCAGAAGCGAAAGAAACAGATTAGGAGAAATGCGGGAAAATGGAAACACCAAGTAGTTAGCGCTATAACTCTGGTGCGAACAAAGTTAGCGTGTATTTATTTTTAGTTTAACGGTGATAGTATGGGACCACGTTGAAAGTGTTTGGTATGGAGTTTCAGATACTCTTATTTAGTACTACCAACAAAACTTACCACTGCAAAAAAATTGCTTATGTAGGCAATGGGTTCGATACTAGGGCCAAGCAATTTATATATTGATATACGCCAGCGTAACTCTTAGATCATAAATATGCAATAAAAGAAATTTTAAAATATGTATTTTGTGACTTTAAGTTCACGCGGCTTCACTGAGAAAATTGATTATGGCTGATTGATTAAAATCCTATTAATAACGTGATAGCAAGCCATTTCTTAGTAAAACATTAGTCCATTCAGAATACATCGGAACACGTGTTCATGCAGCTGCGCAACAGGTAAACAAAACACAAATGAGAAGATGAGAAAATACGATGCGATTCATTTAAGGCGCTATAAGAAAAACGATGTGTGTACGTGTTCACTCGAAGAATGGAATTATGCTATTTTTCCAATTAAGTCAAAAATTTTAAAAAAAGAAAATAGCCATTACCGCGCTTTAAGTGGAAAAATAAAATAACAGTAAACTAACTGCGAGACCGTCAAAGAAAAGCGGTATTCTTTCTCAAGGTTGTTGTGGTGACCGGATAACTCATCAAAAAGACAATTCAATATACTTTTTAAAGCATGTAAAGTCATAAAAAGTGATGAAACAATTAATCTTAAATATGTTACGTTGTTTAGGTATAAATGTTAGGTTCTTTCATCGCTCTTAATAACTTTATATCATTTTTAAAGTTATGTTGAATCGTCATTCTTTTGAGTTATCATAGAACCGGTTGTCGTAAGGTATTGGTAAACAAAGTATTATCACAATAATTAAACTAGATATATGTATCAAGGACGGGTTGTTTCAGAGAATTTGAACAATTCATCAAATTTCAAAGTTCATTTGAGAGTTTTTTGAATGTCCTATTCAAGTTCTGTTATTATATCATTATTACTGTTACTTGACAGAACTGAAATAATAAGAAAACTTGAAAAGAACTTTCACAAAACTTGAAAATTAACTTTGAAATTTGAAGAATTTTTTAAATTCTCTGAAACAACCCGTCCTTAGTGTTAACGCTTCACCCTGGTTGGTGTTTTCAATTGTAGTTAAAATCATTTATACAATATTTGCCTCAGGGTAATTGCCTATAAATAAAAATAATTGGATAAATGATCATTAAATTTTTAATGCACACAGTAATAAACTTTAAAAATCATTCGTGTTTCAGATTTAGATCCGTCAAAAATTTAAACAAAAGAAATACACATTTCAAATATAGAATTATTATTAGAAAATAAAATGATTTTTTGAATGACTTGAATATTTTTTCACATTACATTACATACGCAAGCTGTAAGAATATATAGGAATATTCTACATTACCCTTCCGGCTGCAAGAATACATATGATACATATTAGTATAGGATACATACAAAGCTGCAAGAATATATAGGAATATTCTACATCTGCATGAATACATATGATACATAGTAGTATAGGATACATACCAAGCTGCAAGAATATATAGGAATATTCTACATCACCATTCCGGCTACAAGAATACATATGATATATATTAGTATAGGATACATACCAAGCTGCAAAAATATATAGGAATATTCTACATTACCCTTCCGGCTGCAAGAATACATATGATACATATTAGTATAGGATACATACCAAGCTGCAAGAATATATATAGGAATATTCTACATCTGCATGAATACATATGATACATAGTAGTATAGGATACATACCAAGCTGCAAGAATAATATAGGAATATTCTACATCACCCTTCCGGCTACAAGAATACATATGATATATATTAGTATAGGATACATACCAGGCTGCAAGAATATATAGGAATATTCTACATCACCCTTCCTGCTACAAGAATACATATGATACATATTAGTATAGGATACATACCAAGCTGCAAGAATATATAGGAATATTCTACATCTGCATGAATACATATGATACATAGTAGTATAGGATACATACCAAGCTGCAAGAATAATATAGGAATATTCTACATCACCCTTCCGGCTACAAGAATACATATGATACATAGTAGTATAGGATACATACCAAGCTGCAAGAATAATATAGGATTATTCTACATCACCCTTCCGGCTACAAGAATACATATGATATATTTTTTTATTTTATTTTTTTTTTATTTTAGCGACTATATAAAATAATTGTTACATACAAAATATAATGGTGAAATTAAGTATAAAATATTGTATTTCTTAGTCCTCCTCACTAGGGGGTCCTGTGCCGAGGCGGACTAAAGTTATTTAAATATGGTTTATTTGTCTTCTATGTCGTTTTTAGTGTCTTCTATGTCGTTTTTAGTGTCTTCTATATCGTTTTTAGTGTTTTCATTAGGGTTTTTTCATTGACCTCTTTCAGCCATATTTTTATTAATGATTTGTATTCATTAGGATTTTTTATTAGTTTTATGTCTAGGGGAAGGATGTTATGGAGTTTTGTTGCAAAGTATGTATAGTTTCTTTGTCCGAATGTGGTTTTATAAATTGGAATATTTTTTATATCATTTTTGTTCGATCTAGTGTTATGCATACACAGTCTAGTAGAGGATTTGTTATTTTTGAAGAGCTTCAATAATATATTTTTGGCATATATTTGCTGTACATTTGGTACGTCAAAGGAATTGAATATTTCAATTGAAGGCGTTCTAATTGGTACTTTCAATATGGTCTTTATGATTCCTTTTTGAATCGTATTCAGGTTGTGTAGGTACGTATGTGTAGCAGATCCCCATCCTATGATTCCATATTCAATTCGAGAATGACATAATGCGTAGTTGACCTTTTTCATATCCTTTTTATTTAATACGTTTCTTAGATTTTTAAAGAAATATATAAGGCTTGTGAGTTTTTCCGTAATACCTTTGATGTGTAGGTCCCATCTAAGATTTTCGTCGATTATTACTCCGAGATATTTTATGTTTTGTGTTTTTTCGATGACGGGGCAGTAACATTGTATATTATTTCCATGGCATTCGTGTAGTTTTAGTTCTAGTGATTTTATTGGTTGGCTCCTTGCGTTTATTGAAAATGTTATATATTTTGTTTTGCTTATATTAAGGGTAAGCGAGTTGATTTTAAGCCAATTTTGAAGTGCACTAAGCCCCTTTTCAGCCTCATTAAATGTATCCGTCCAATTTTCTTCTTGAAATAATAAAACAGTATCATCAGCAAAACTGATTATGTTTCCTTTAATGGTAAGGTTAGTTAAATCGTTGATATAGATAATGAATAGGATCGGTCCCAGTACACTTCCTTGAGGGACGCCATAGTTTAAAGATAGTAGTTTGCTCTTTTGTTTGCCAATTTGTACTTGTTGTTCTCGCCCTGTTATAAATGACTCTAATAAGTTCATTGTTGTTTCGGCCATTCCTATTTTTTTTAGCTTAGTTAGTAATATTTTATGGTCTATTGTGTCAAAAGCTTTTTGAAGATCTATGAATAAAGCCAAACACTTTTTCCCTTCATCTATGTTTTTTATGGCTATGCTTGTTAGATTTTCTATGGCATCATTGGTGCTTAGATTTTCCCTAAAGCCATATTGGGATGGTGATAATAATTTGTTTTGTTCAAGAAAATGAACAATTTGCTTCTTCATTACAGTTTCCAAGATTTTTGAAAAGGAGCTTAAGAGACTTATGGGTCGGTAGTTATATATATCCTTTTTGTTACCACTTTTATGTATAGGTATAACTGTTGCTTTTTTAAGGCATGAGGGGAATACATTTGTAGATATAGACAGATTAACCAAGTATGTCAAAGGGAAGGTCAGTTCATTTTGGAGTTGTTTTATTGTTTTATTTGAGATTATATCATTTCCCGATGATTTATTAACATTGAGGGATACAATTGCGTTTCTGATTTCAGTATTGGTTACATTACTTAACTTTAATTTATCTATCTGGTTCATACTTTCCCTTTCTTCTGGTAAAATGCTAGTTTTTGGATGTCTGATTTGCTTTGCCAATTTTGACCCTATATTTGTAAAAAATTCGTTTACGTATTCGAGAATTTTGTCCGGATGCTTTTCGAAAGAGATTTGGGAATTTTCAATTCTTAGTTCATCTATGCTTTTGTTATGGGATGATTTTGCACTTGTAATTTTATATATTAGTATATATTATATTAGTATAGGATACATACCAGGATACATACCATATATTAGTATAGGATACATACCAGGCTGCAAGAATATATAGGAATATTCTACATCACCCTTCCTGCTACAAGAATAAATATGATACATATTAGTATAGGATACATACCAAGCTGCAAGAATATAAAGGAATATTCTACATCACCCTTCCTGCAAACGGGGGATTCCGAGGTCGATTCTCCGCCGCAACCTAATTTCTTTATCTTGTCTGGCTTAGTTTCCACAATCAAGTCGTTTTATTATTTTTAATATTGTTTCAGTCATAAATTAAACTATTTTTTATTGAATTTCAAATTACTTTCTTTAATGAAAATAAAAAATTACTTTGTTTATAATCACAAAAATAACTGATTTAATTTGTTATAACCAACCGGTTTCGCTTAGCACAAACATTTATATATAGGGTACAAAATTAAACTAAACAAAGTAATTGATTTATTTTCATTAATATGTCAAATAAAAAAGTGATTACTTTCTATCAAAACATAACTTTATTTAGTTGTAATTATTATACTTCCAGTATCACCCGGTTAACGAATATCAACAAAAATTAAAACGAAGCTTTAACCAAATTTAAAGATATGTACTATTTTTTTCAAAGCAAATCTTCAAAACCAATCAAAATACTAGCAGAACCCCCTATTTTATTTCAAATCCATTTTACAACATTCCTCATACTGGAACGGTCATAGTTTTACTCACTTCAAGCGGTCGGAACTCTCGTGCGATCACAATATAAAAAACGATTTCATTTCGCATGTTCTTATTTAATTTATTTTATTTTGTTGCATATTTTAACTGTGTGGGTTTGATATTTATAGTAAGGTCGTGATATAAGTGCTTCAGATACTTGGCTGATACGAGTTATCTATACATCAATACATTTAATAAATTCGCACGATAAAATATACCTGTGGTATTGTTAGACAGGTGATAATTTATATAATATTTGGCTAATTTATATAGCGCCGTTTTCGTGAGAAATCACCTCAAGGGCGCATATAAAATAACATTACTACCTAAGTCGTCGAAAGAGCAAACCACCTATTTTCGAACCCAAAGATCGATGGTTCGAAACATAGTTACTTCTTTTCGCCCTCGTATAGTAAAGGTTCATAAAGATATAGTAAGATCCAGTATTGTATTGTGTTGTACTCACTTATAATAATATCGACAGTAATTGAGGATAAAATAGCAATTGTAAATCTTACAATTTGCAGTGATTTTTTTCAATATTTATTATGAAGTGCCATCTGCGTGCAGAGTCATATCTTCCCCTAACGTGTATAAATTAATAGATTAATTAATTGCCCTGCCAGGTAAATCAGTCAGGTAATTTTTAAATAATGAAAACATAGTTGTTATGCTTAGGTACCTACTTTAACGCTTGTCTCAGTATCGCTTGTATCAGTTCCAATTTCTTAAATTACACTTCATTTCAAAATAAATTTGAGTTCATTACTCAGGAATATTTCACGTCGCGCACGACACGCACAACATTATAGACAACCGAAATCAGTATGTATGATTATCCTTATCGGAACGAATTATATATTGACGTTGATACTTATTTTTTTTTTATTTAAGGAAAAAGTACATATAAGTAATAAGGTTTACAATTTACACTGACAATATTTAATACTACTCTTCCAGAGAAGCATTAGCTAGTGGTTCAAAGAGGAGTGTACAATGTGTACATTATATTATTGTAGATATAACGATATGTATTTTACGCAGAATCAAGAGAATTAGGCAAAAAATATATATTATTAAGTAAAATATGTACTACTAGTACCAATATATATAAACATGATGTAATTAGTTTCTGGAATAAAGACCATTATTATTGTTATTTGTATTAATATGTTTACTATATTTGGAGAAAAAGTTGCTTCCTTAGTAGAATATTTATTATTCATTTATTTTCGCAGAATGTAAAAGAATCAATTTTGAAGAATGTAAAAGAGTCTCATACCACGCTACCGCATGCCATTTTGATAAATTCGCAATGATAACGAAATGTTTCCGAAAACAGATATATTAAGGCGATACAAGACTCACATTTTAATTAATTCCGATAAAATTCATAACGATAATCAATATATGTAAACTTTTTTTAGACCAATCCTTACGTATGTAAATTAAGTATCAAAATGTTTTATCAAAAACGTTTCGCAAATTTTATAAAAGGTTTTAAACTATAAAATTAGCAGTAGGCACCAGATTTTATTTTTCTAGAGAATGAATTAGTAACTTCCCGAGGGATCCCTCTAGAAACATCTGAGATTTTATTAATACCTTTTTGGGGATCAATGGTGAGGCACGAAATGAAAGAAGGTTGTGAAGGTCACATGTGTTTATTGGTGAGTCAGTAGCCGTGACGAGGAGATGATGTAGGACAAAAGAATACAACGGTTGCTGGCTGTGATGTGTTGGCAGGTCAAGCGCGGGTCAGTGAGTCGACGCCGGGCGCTGGTGACCAGGACTCGATGTAGGTCAGGCACTGGCGAAGAACGTAGGTCTTCAGGCACTCCAGTGCTGACGAGACGGCCGAAGGTGCGACGGACCTTATAGGCGGTTGAACGGGAACGATGTAGACCAGTGAGGATGCTGCGTGTCCTCGTGGTGGTCATGGTAGCGTGGAAGAAGCGCTGGTCAGAGACGCTGGAACCAGGGCGCTTGTAATCCGAGTAGCGCTGGCCGCGGACGTGGCCGAGGCGCTATGATGATGTCCCGATAGAGTCCATGATGATAGGGGCGAAGCCGGGTACGTGTCCCTCGCGCTAGTAAGAAGAACGCGGGTGATCACTCGTTGAACCTTGTAGACTGGTGGCAAAATTATGACTGACTGACTGGCTCGCTGCGTCCGGCTTATTTATACTAGACGGCCGACGGCGGCAGTAGGTAGATGGATGGCAACTAAATCGAAGACACTCGCTCGATCTGGATCATTCGCGAACTTTCGACGGCTTGGCAATTATGCCTAGGCCGTAGGCTCGAACCTTCTGGCGAGTTCTCGTAGTATTCGAGACGGACTGCAGTGTTGTTGTCATCAATAGGCAGGTAGGTACTTGAAGTACGTAGATTACTTTGTTTACGATTTAACGATGCAAGTACATAATTCGGGAGTAGATACTAAGTAGGTCAAGCGGTTTATTATTAATTATTTAATGTAGATTTTTCTCGACGCCACACCTTCAACAGAAATAATAAAAACACCCTACGGAAAAATCAATTTTCTAGGTCTGCAAAGTCAAATTCGACTGTAGATCCGTCCAGTTCGCCGGACCACGCGCTAATATAGTTTTTTCACGACTTCATTAGAAGGGGGCCATGCGGCCCTATTCATACAAAACTTAAATTTAGATTTAAGGCCTAAATACTCAACCAAAATGAAAATAAATTGACAATGTATTATTTTTCATAGTAATAATTAAACAGTAAGGATGAAGATGATATTTTAAGAAAATCAAGGGTATATAAATGAATTTCCAGCGATTGCACTAGAGTTAAGGAGCGCCTAAGGTGTTTGAATAATAATTATTATTTTGAATTGGCCAACCATTCTGAATTTTTACACTACCACACAATGTATATAATATGATGTAGGTATGCAGATGTTTCACATGAGAATATTAATCATTATGTTCTATTACACATAAATAAGGCAAATGGTGACCGGATAAATCATAACAATGGTAATTCAGCACATCTTTAAAAAACTTTTATAAAGTCATGGAAAGTGATGAAACAAAAACTTTATTAACTGGGTTAAGTAGGTTAGGTTAGGTTAGGTTAGGTTAAAAAAATAATTTTTTCATCGTTTCTAATGACTTTATATCACTTTTTAAAAGTGTGTTGAATTGTCACTGTGTTGAGTTATCATGGAACCGTTTATACTGATGAAGAAACCATTAGTTTTGAAACACGTCGATTATTTTGATTAAATAGTGGTAAACAAAGTGATTTTCTTTCATTGAATTAAAATGACATCACTGAGTGAATTTGCAATTATTGAAGAAGTAAAAATTAAGTTTTGAAGTAAGTAATTTGTTACAAGATATAATTTTATGCTTTCTACGTTTCCTTGACATCGTATAATATATTTTGTTTCAGTAAACATAATCATTGCTCTATTGTATAGTATTGTCATTTGTTTCATTAGTCCATCGTTGGCTTTGAATATAATGCTGCTACAGTAATTAACTTGAGGTACACATAATTAAAGCCAGACATTGGAAATTTTCATGGCCAAAAGTATTATCGTGATTGATATTTGAAGTAAGACTTACCTTAGCTAGTGCCCTTCTGTCCTAGTCATAAACGCTGTGCGAAACATTGGTTAGTGAAGGAGAAAGCCCAACAGGCATAATAAAAGGTGCTTAAGTCCATTTTTTTCCCTTGCTAATTTTTAACAATTTTTTTTTTTGGTAAGGCATACATTGCCAGGTTCGAAATAACAATGAAGCTATAAGGGTGAGCAGATAGACATACATTCCTCACACTCTCTTTCGGCATGAACATCTTGCTGTATTTTTACCTTATTCTTTTTGAATATAATACATTACATTGATTTTTTTAAATACAAAGCACTGATGAAATGATCATACCTACTGCGTAGAAAAGTTGCTAGATTGATTTCTAATCTGTGTTTATTTCCCCAGTGACCCCGACGGGTGATTCGACGAATATCGGCTGGTTCTGAACGGTCCCTGTACGTGTACACTGTACACTTGCTTGATTCAATTTAATACGTGCTGGAAGATTTAAATCAAAAATAGAAAACTCTTACTTAGGAGGGACTTTGGATTTTAGAAATATAACGAAAAAAATTGCCTGTTGAATAAAATAACAAATCTGAACAACGGTGCATTTTTTTAATATTACGTTCATTTATAAAAAAAACAGTCTTCATACGTATACATTTAACAGGGCAAGGTAGGTTAAATCACTGACCAACAAAATAACGACATGTTTTTTTTATTAACCCACACAGGAGGTCCTGAGGATAATAATTTCCCTAGGGGACTATGTCATCTTGTATCATGTGATCTTTGGGTCTTTATATTAAACACTTGTCACTGTTTCATTAGTTTATTTCGACTTGATATACAGGAGACATTTTAGAGATGCGAGCTTGCTGGCTGACAATACACACTGTTTTACAATAGACGACAATAATAATAGTGATGGAATTAACATAGTGATGTGACAATCTTTGGGGATCCTGTATGGAGGGTCTTTTTAAAGAAAAGAAGGAGAGAAAGTTTTGTATGAAGGATGGGAAGGAATCTAGTGTTCAGTGTGTCCAGGAGTTACGGACGTATGATCTATCCCTCGCAATGCGGTGTAAGGCGATGGGTTATCAGATACCAGTTGGAGAGGTCAAAGGATATAAGCAAACCAGACTCCGGTAAGCGATGCGGCACGCCACGCAGCTGGTAGGCAGGCGAATCCTGAACGAACCCGGGCACCCCTGCTAAATCGCCAAACGTAGCGAACCACTTGGGGTGACCTACGGCAGAGGTGTTGATTATCCAATAAATGGTTCTCAGGGCGCCAGTACCCAAACCCGCCTTCCAAGGTAGTATTAAATTGACATAATTATGTAAGAACCTAATATAAATCCTACTTTACATATGTGTATTGATAAAAGTTAATACATAACAACAGTAACAACAGTGCAAAATAATAATAATAATAATATTTCTTTTATATATATTTGATCGAATGATATATTCTCGTACATCGATGTCTGTGCATAATCTATTAAAAATTCCAGAGCTTATTCTTATACACACTTTCGTGAAAATTAATGTTACGTTTCGGAATATAAAAGGTGTCCGGAGATCGAGTAATTCTTATAGGTTATCTGAATTTTATATTAAGTAAGGTTCGTAAAGGCCATTAGGTTGTAATATCGCGGCGTTGATCAAGATTCAATGTTCATTGAGACATAGTTTTTATCATTTCACATGCGATGAGACATATTTCAAAAACTTTTCTGTGTTTGATTTATATATATATAGGGAAATAAAGATTCCATAGTGTTGAAGCGTCCCCTTGGTGGCTTCTGAAGAAGAATACAAAGATAAATTTATTTACTAATTTATGTCGTGCCGTTTCCTCTTCAGGGTTGGAAAGATTGGATAAAAGCACCCTGTTTCTTCTCTATTAGTACACCATCATTTTTTCATCCATATTCATATAACTTCTATTTGTTTTAACAAGTTACTCGTGTAAAGACTGTTACCGAATTTTTTCTGTTCTCTTGCTCACAATATTAATTTATCACTATTTTCATCGTTCTTCCGCTTTACGTATCCAAACCATCTTAGCGTCCTTTTCTTGTGTTCATCGTCGTTATTATTGTGAAGGCTTTATAGCCCAGTCAATAAAGGTTTTGTGTCGGAACTAATTCCCCGGAAGCTGAATTTTTTACAGATGTTAGAAGACCTTTAGACATGTATTTTTACAAAAGTCCCCGACTTTCCCCCTTGTGCTTCCTTCCCCACCCCCTCTTGAATATATTTTTCAAAGCCTTTCGGAATACGCTAATATCTCCTTAATGGTTTAATAAAATCATATTATTATCTTTTTTTTTAGTTTCTGATTAGTTATTCTAAAAAATTGTATTCTATCATTTTTGTGAGAAAAGCTATACAATCTCTACAATTTATTAATAAAGGAAAAATATCAGTTTTTAAAATAGTATTTCAGAATATAGTTGCACATAACTTTTTTCTGAGCCTGTTAACGATAAAAAATAAATCAACAAAACTTGTAGACAATATGTTTAGCTATAAAATAATGTATATAATGATGGGTTTTAATTTATAATAAGGCACATAGGCTGTTAATAAGGAGCACTGCGCGCGGCGGCTCGAACGCTCAGCGGTTCGCGGCGCAGCGAGAAATTACAAAAACCTAAGGAAAGTAATGACTAATTCATGGGTTTGCTTTTTAAACAAATTCATTTAACGTTGAAGAGTTTTATTGTTATTTACCAGTTTTAGTTTGGAGGGGGGGGGGGGGGAGATAATATAAATATTTTCCCCTGCCCAATGAAGCGCTTTCATTATCCACCAACCGCCGTGCCCCGGTCTGGCTAAACAGTCATATTATGTTGTATGATTATTTGTAACTTATTATTTAAATAAAGTTATGTGAAATAAGCCAAAAATACCTACAACAGCGTGGGACTACCCTTTCACAACATTAAAATATTGCAGACCTTATGTTATGGCGAAGTTCTAAAAAATCTTTTGTGGAAATTCTCACTTGTTTTATTATGTTCACCTATCAACAATAAAATACCGAAACAACAAATCACTTAAAATAGTGCATAGATGTAAAATGGTTTACTTTCAAACAAGTTTCTTAAAATATACATAAAAAAATATTATAATGACAAAACGGTTTGTAAATTATATTATATAACTACTAATCAATATTATCTATGACAAAATTAGGCAAATATTCAAATAATTTTCTAGTCAAGAGAGTCTTCCATTTATTCGTCATACTGGGGTGTGTTCAGACATAATAATCCGTTACGGTTGTAGCACATGGCAGAGCAGGTAAATCCAGATTTTCTGCAGCCACAGTAAGGTCATCAGGAGCAAATGGTTTCAAAAATTTCTTCTTTCCACCATTTTCGTACCTCCATCCCCAGTTTACAGGGTTTAGTTTGTTTCCTAACCAAAACTGTACTTGCAAATAAACTCTCAACAAATGTTGATGACACGATTCTGAAGTCGGTGGTAGTTTTGCCAAGTCAAATTTAGATTTAAAAGCTGATTTTGTCGTTAGTCTGGTATACTTATTGTATCGAGCTTCGTTTCAATTAGAGTAGCTACCAAGACCATACAGGGCGAGAGCGAATTTTTCTCGATTTTGCAACAAGTTCTCTTCAGTTGCATCTTTTTCCAGAAATGCCTCAGCTGCGCGTTTTGCTTCGGGATTGTTTTTCATCATGTTAACAGCTTTTATCTTTCCTAACCCATATAAAGATGGGGTCGTATCACAGCCCGTAATAGCATGGGTAAATAGCACGTGTTTTCGAATATCTTTATGTAACATTATAGGATTCTCTATGATGTAGAAAGTTCTTGAAGGGGCCTTTCCACCAACATCTTTACAGGAAAAAATAGATTTTCCTTCAGGAGCAAGACTTACAAGTAATACCAAAAGATCACTATCCGTGCCAACAACAATCACTTTTGAGAAGATGTTGAGTTGTTCGATGCCGGTTAGTACAATGTCAATATCGGCATCACCTGCGGCCGTGACTGCTTTCAAACCAGATTCACTAAATTCATGACACAGTGCTTCAATCATTTTTTTTGTTGTTTTTCTTATTAGATAAGAAAGCTTTCTTCTTAGTCAAACAACGTGTAGTGAAGTTTAATTCAATTTAAATTGTTAGCCGACCTTCGTTTTTGCTCTTCATATTTTACAGTTGGTTCTTCAGGGTATCCATCGAAAACGACAATGGAATGTTTGCCAAATTTAGTATGGACGAAACGTGAGTATGATTTAATGATGTCTCCGTAAGTAGTTTAAGTTTGCCAAACAACAGAGTGTAGGAGGTATCCCCCATCGATGACTATTGCAGCATTTTCCAAATCAACTTCGTCATGAATACTTTCGCTAAATACTTTCGCCATACATGATTTTGTTCCTTTACAAAGGGAGACTTCATCATAAATAGAAGGGATCTTGAAGCCAATTCATATCCTAAGTAAGCCTAAAGCTTGCTAGGACTATCACTATACTCACAGTATTTTGTTAAATAGCTGCTGGGGGTTTACTGCAACTTGTCTCGTCCTAACAGTTGCGGATTTGAATCTTGTTGGGTAGTCACCATGTCTTTCCTTTTCAGTCGTATATCTCCAAAATTACATCCTTTCATTTTTTGCATAGCTGCCAGGCCCACCTCATAAGCGTTATCACAATTGAAACTATTATCTGAAATAAACCCTGAAGATAAAGACACCAGCTCCCCCGAGAGCTTGGTGAACGGGCTGTGCTGTCTTAGCCATGATGTATATTTTCCTTTATCTAGCTCATCCCTTTTCTTCCGTGATTTGCGCAGCTCAACATGCTGTTCAGTAAAATTAAATTCTATACCGATGAATTCTTCAATGCTCTCTTGCACTTTCACGCAGTAAGTGGTTCCAAGTTTCCACTTTGACAAAGCGCTGTCAGTGATTCCGCACCCAAGTGTCAAACCTTCTACTGACTTCATTGGTCGCATGAGACATTGCTCGATGATCATGTCCGTCCACGTACCGGACCAATATCTGTCGCTTCTTCTTATTGTAAAGTACCTATTTTCAGTGAATAGTTTATATTCTTCTTTAGTTATTCTTGATTCGAGTTGCAACATACTTTGAACGTACATATGTGCTGAATTTGCGTATGGTAAATGTCCTGCCGGGTGGAAAAATGGAAGCATATCAACAATAGTATTTATGTGCATTTTCCGATTCCCGGACTTCTCTGCAAATATAAATCTAAGCATGAGGTCGATGCAATGTAGAAGGTAAAGCCAAAACTTGGCAGTCCTACTTGATGATTCCTTAATCCTGTCTTCACTTGCGTATATGGAATCGTCTCTTTTATATTGCCATCATTATTAACCTCCTCCATATCTTTTTTCCACCTAACTAAATCTTTATACATATTTTCTATTTGTCTTAATTTCCCACCAATATCTCGGTATTCTTTATTACGTGGACAAGAGACGCTGCTGTTAAAGTGTAAGTTCTGTTTGCCCGAGAATATTCATGTCCATGGAGCATGTGGGTTACTGTTGAGTACGCGTAAACTGATTCCCATAAATTTCCCACATATCTTTATTTAAATAATAAGTAACAAACAATCATACAACATAATATGACTGTTTAGCCAGACCGGGGCACGGCGGTTGGTGGATAATGAAAGCGCTTCATTGGGCAGGGGAAAATATGAATATTACCCCTTCCCCTCCGAACTAAAACTGGTAAATAATAATAAAACTCTTCAAAGTTAAATGAATTTGTTATAAAAAAGCAAACCCATGAATTAGTCATTACTTTCCTTAGGTTTTTGTAATTTCTCGCTGCGCCGCGAACCGCTGCGCGTTCGAGCCGCCACGCGCCGTGCTCCTTATTAACAGCCTACGTGCCTTATTATAAATTAAAACCCATCATTATATACATTATTTTATAGCTAAAAATATTCTCTACAAGTTTTGTTGATTTATATTTTTTCGTTAACAGGCTCCGAAAAAAGTTATGTGCAAATATATTCTGAAATACTATTTTAAAAACTGATATTTTTCCTTTACTAAAAAATTGTAGAGATTCTATAGCTTTTCTCGCAAAAATGATAGAATACAATTTTTTAGAAAAACTAATCAAAAACTAAACAAAAAATAAATGATATGATTTTATAAAACCGTTAAGGAGATATTAGCGTATTCCAAAAGGCTGTGAAAAATATATTCAAGAGGGGGTGGGGAAGGAAGCACAAGGGGGAAAGTCGGGGACTTTTGTAAAAATACATGTCTAAAGGTCTTCTAGCATCTGTGAAAAATTCAGCTTCCGGGGAATTAGTTCCGACATTGGGTCTTTTTTTCCCTTCATTGACTGGGCTATTAACCATCCGTTGGGCGTAACACATAACAATGTGAGTTTGATGCAAATGCCCGATGAGTTTGGGCGCAATCATCACAATCAGCACACATTAAAAATATAAGGAAAACCTATTTATGTTCATTTATACAACTAACAAGCGATGAATGTCAGTATTAGAACGTCGAACGTCACAGCGGTGCTGCCAAGGTCTGTCATCTATGTGAGAAATTGTGTCAGGCACTTCATTTTACTTTCACTTTCTTTTTGAAATATTTATATTTTTTGTAATACCTGCATAAACTGCAAAGCGCCCCTGAGGTGATTTCTGACAAAAACGGCGCTATACAAATAATTCAAGAAATAAATAAATGAATAGGGTTGTCAAAAGAAGAAAAAAATCAAAGATAAAAAATGTTTTATTTAATACACGTATTTAAAAATACAACTGTTTGTATTTGGTTTGTCTGCAGATTGAACCTTCCTCACAGGGACCGGCTCTTAACTGATGTGAAATCTGAAAATCTTTATATATATAAACATTCAGTCTGCGTATGTTTGCTGAAAATTTCAACTGTTTGTATTTGGTTTGTCTGCAGATTGAACCTTCCTCACAGGGACCGGCTCTTAACTGATGTGAAATCTGAAAATCTTTATATATATAAACATTCAGTCTGCGTATGTTTGCTGAAAATTTCAACTGTTTGTATTTGGTTTGTCTGCAGATTGAACCTTCCTCACAGGGACCGTCTCTTAACTGATGTGAAATCTGAAAATCTTTATATATATAAACATTCAGTCTGCGTATGTTTGCTGAAAATTTCAATTAATTTTCTTATTGGGGCCTTAGATTTTTTTTTTTTGTTAATTTGAAAGGTAGAAGAAGTCGGGAACGCCCAAAAAATAACGCAATATCTCTGCACCGAAATAAGATGCGGAGTCGAATTAAGTCGATGTAATGTAGTTTTTTAACAGAACGTTGTGAAATACAGTAGTGAATGGTGGAAGAAGTTGGAGACGACGATGGCAATAGCGAAACATTGCAGGTTCTACTATCTTCTAGTATATTAAGTTGATTGTGTGTTTGTGGCGGGAGGTTACCGTTTTAATTCTAGGTTAATGAAGTATTTCACACATTACCTTCAAAATAAGAAAAAAGTAACTCTGTACTCGACATTTCGAAAACTACACTTATTCTATTTATTTTACAAGCAATAATTATTATCCTGAAACACTCATCCACATTGAAAAATCTCCTGATAAAAGATACATGACGCCAACGTGACTTGAACCCGTGTCCTTTCGATTTCCGGTCGACAGCTTTGACCACTGAGCTATGGCGGCTTATCTCTTATCCGCAAAATAATTCAATATATACTAGTGTTTCATTGAACAATTACTGTTTGTTACATTTTTTCACCTGAAAACAACCAACTTTATTTTATATGAGAAAGGCATTGTAAGTGCTAACTCTCTCACTAGATGGCGTCGAGACAAATTGTCTACATTTTTTGGTGAAGATACTAGAACTTGTCAAATATTAATTATTAATTTTTTGGTAAAGTAATGTTTAAACAAGATTTTTTATGCATAGCACAAAGGGTAACAATTATTTTACAAGCAATAATTATTAGCCTGAAACACTCATCCACATTGAAAAATCTCCGGATAAAATCCTGATTTTCCTACCCATTAAAGCAGTATTTTGATATAACTCGATGAATTTTTGATTATTTGACGTTCTAAATTAGAGGAAAATTTTGGTGAATTTGATGCAATTCGATTTCGAAAAAAAGATTGAAGCTCAAAGCTCAAATCTGAGAGTTCTAAGCTCTAAGCTCAAAGTTCAAAGCCCAAACCAAACATCAACCAAAGTCATCACCCAGAGGGACGATCCTTTAATTAAAGCCTGTTTTCGCAAATCGAAATATCTTCGCAAAACGGATTTTTTCTTCTTATTTTCTATGTAGGTGTCCATGAAAAGGTTTATTCAGAATTAAAAAAAATAATTTATTAACCTGCTTTATGTGTGATAGAAAATGACAAAGATTCACAAAGTGTGATATCTGCGTACCTACATTTATATAAAATGAAATAACTACGTAGATATATCATGTGAAAGAGCTATTACAATTTTATTTCAATGTATATAACTAACTAACTAACTAACCAAACGCCGTTTCCCCGCAGGAGGGTAGGCAGAGAGGACAAACAACTCGGTCTTGGCACACAATCCTTGCCTCATTCACATTCATACATCGTCTTATACATACTCTTCTATTTTTCTGACTCTTGACATGGCCCGACTCAAGTATCTGATTAAATTGGTCCCCGACTTCTGCTACTATTCACATTTGCATCGTATATTCTCCTTAGACTCCTTTCTTCGCTCATTCGCTCAACATGCCCAAACCATCTGAATATAAAAATATTTCTAAATAATTAATAAATATTATAAAATATTACTAAAAATATTATTAAAAATAAAGCAAATATAAATTTAGTTACATGAAATTAATATACTTAGTATATTGCAATTATTTAAGAAATAATTTTTTCTCTTTTTAAGAAAAAACAGAACGAAAATATTTGTTTGAGTAAGTTTTTTTTTCAAATTCGTGGATATTTCTCTTTTGCACATATTTCCAATTTTCAACTTCTTTTCAAACATGGCTGTTCACAAATACATTTCATATTATTCATCATGTCAAACAGTTAGGTAAATTTGTATTTAAAGTTTATCATAAAACATTAACCCGAGTGATTGATTGACTTAAGACTCTCCCAAGAAGAAAAAAGTTTTTACATACTTTTTGAGAATGTTTAAAAGAAATTTCTTTGTGAGAAAGTTCTGGACGACCGACGAAGATATGCAACGTTCAAGTGATTCAAATAATTATGTGTGGTAAAATGAAGCGTATGTGACCAACTAAAAAACGTGTGTATGTAGAATGTATGTCTTGGAAATGAATTTTAGAAGAAGTCAAAGTCACCCAGGGAAAACATGAAACCAATTTGTACTTATCTGTGGTAAAGCGATTCATAGGAACTGACTGGAGTCAACTGCGCTAAAAACTGCAAATCACGAATGGGTATGACCCAAAGGCGGCTCCAGGGGTCCAAAAGTGTAAGGTCAATCGAAAAAAATGATTATGAACTGTTAATACATATTGCTAATGCGTGAGGAATATTATAAAAAAAGTCAATGAACGAAATAGTACAATATTGTCTAATTTAAGATTATTTATTTACACATATAACTAATTCAAGTTTTTTTTCTTTTACAGATCTTTTCCTGTTAAAAGTTTATTTTTTAATTGTATTAACTCCAAACTCAGTCCATTGTTCATTGTTCATTTTTCTCCAAACTCAGTCCATACCTTCATTTTATTGCACCCGCAAATGCACTGAAAAAAATGATAACTTTTGTTTTTGATCTCTTTATTTTTCTCTTCTGTAACACAAAATTCTTATATAATCTTTTTTTGTGTAAAAATTTTTGAATTCATATTGCTTTATTAAAAATTTAATCTAGTTATTCCTTATTATGCTGTCTCAGTAGAGGTAAAGGCACAAGTAGGAAATCCATAATTGGTTTTATTTTGGCCATATAATACTTATGTACAAACTGAAATAAATGTAAACTGTCGATAAAATCGAAATTCAATTAGATGTATTTAAACTGTATTGAAGATTTATGCAAAAAAAATACAGTGTGTGGCAGGCCTACGCACGACGGAAGTGAAACTTTTAGTATTCTTCTCTCTCTCTTTTCATTTCATTCTCTCTTTTTTTCTGTCTATTGACATATTTATAAGTAGCATGTGATAAAAAAAATAAAAGTTTTAAAAATATGGGATTCGAATCCGGGTCCTGCATAACGAGTGTCGAACGCTCTGCCTCTAGACCGCGAGGAGAGGTATCTCGCGCGACGAGAACCGCGTATACAACGTGTAAACGCAAATTTTCGTTTTCAAACACGGCAAATGAATAATATCACATAACGTCTCGTTAACGCTTTATATAGGGTCGAATCGAAGATATATCGGCAGTGTGAAGTCATATCTGTCGTTTTTCAAAATATTTCCGTATATTTGTCCGTTTTGGAAAAGATCTATCGTGTTTTAACAGTCTCATACCCGTATGTTGTCTGAATTTAAAAAACATTTCTAAATTTTGAAAAACTCACTTACGGCTGTGTTTTTTACTAAAAAAAAACTTTTCACGTACGTCTGCGAGGGTAATTAGTCGCGTTATCGGCCTTGATTAGTAATTTTAATGATTCAAAATAAAAATAATTAATCAAAATACCGAGCGACTCTACCGGCTCGATTTGTAAGCTATATTCCGACCAAAATATCATATAGTCGAAATATCTAAAAGTCGCAGCACGAGAGCATTTTATCACTTTTCCTCGTATTAAAAAAATCACAAAAAGAAAAAAAAATAGTTAAAGCGGGGATCGAACCTCGGTTCTTCACGATGACAGTCGGGCGCTCTGCCTCTAGACCGCGAAGCTGAGTTTGGAGAGTGACCTAAACTAGGTATACAATATTAGCTAGGCTCCTATAGCGAAATGATCACGGTTTTTCGTGACGGTCATGAGTCGGTTTTACTCCGATCCTCGAAATTGCATGACGCGCGTAAAGAAGTTTCACTTCAAAAAATAATTATTTGAAATAAAATCCTTGCCAGCAAAACCACCATTTGCTCACCACGTTTGCACGGGATAAGCAGATAGGAGTCTCGCATTCCTTGCATTCATGACTTGTCAGCCTTTGCAAACCACCGTTTGCTCACCATGTTTGCATGGAATAAGCAGATAGTCTCGCATATCTTGCGTTCGTGATTTGTCAGCCTTCTCAAATTGGTTTTGCTGGTGCATGTTTAGCATCGTTTTCTCCTGAGGGATAGGGGGAGCATTTTTTATTCTTCCTGGGAAGGGGGACGAAATCTTTTCAGCATGTTTCAGACGTTGGATTCTGACGAGTCTTGGTGCAATGAGCCACTCCGAACAATACTTGCGCAACTTGCGGTGGTGAAAGTCAAGGACAAACTAAATGGGATGGTTGCAATAGAGCACGTTACAAGAGGAATCTACTGGGAGTACCAGGTGCACAGCGGCAGAGCGAGTTGTCAAATTAAATGCGCTTCACGTGACGTGTCGTAAGGTTAATTCGGTTTTGAAATACACATGGATGCAAACACAAACGCCTCAAGGGGAGTAATTTGTACTTCATCTAGTCGTCCGTCATCTGCTAATTTCATGCCTCACTGCTATACATCATGACCGATATCAACGCTCCTGGGGACGGCTCGCCTCGCTTCCTCTAAGATCTTACTTCTCTATTTAGCATGTCATATATTATATTTGAACCGGTGAACAAAATGGCAATAAAATAAAATATGTTTTTTTTTTTATATTTCTCTCTATAATGTTTCTTAAATGTTACGTCAATTTTATTATCTGTCTTTTAACGGCCTGAGTTAACCATCTATTTTCTATTATATACAATTATCCGCAGAGAAATAGTTTATTTGGCTTGCACAAACTCCGAAGAAAACTTTTCCTAGAAAAACGAACGCAGCACAAAATTATTAATGAATATTGTTGAAAGATTGTTGTGGATGCAAGTAAGTCTTATAATAATTTTATTTGTATTCCTTATTCATAATTTACATCAAAAGCGGTCGAAACACGGAGGAATAATAATACTGAGGGGAATAATAACTTCGACTTTGATGTTAATTATGAATATTGAATATTTATATTATTCTTACGCTTTTAAAATTAGTAATTTGGTATTTGTTAAATATTTAGGTATTTATCTTTTGAATTCCAGAAAAGAAAACTATGTTTTCACTTATTTAATAGAATGGTTACCAAATAAAAAAACCGATATTATACAACTTAATAATTTTATTATTTTTCAGAAGCGATATTTTTGAACGAACATCTTGTCAGTTACAGTTGACTCATTTTGTTCGCTTTTCGGAACTGCTCGTATGATCTCATATAAGTCATTATCTCCCTTATCGTCACAGTAAGAAATATGATCTAAACGGTGTGAGAAGAAAAATTATCAAGATTTTCATTAAAATAAAGA
The DNA here is from genome assembly GCA_026573805.1 of Hesperophylax magnus. NCBI lineage: Eukaryota > Metazoa > Arthropoda > Insecta > Trichoptera > Limnephilidae > Hesperophylax > Hesperophylax magnus. The sequence goes on from JAIUSX010000073.1 coordinate 132,564, forward strand.
AGTTAACCACAGAAAATTTGGTTTCAGAGAGAACAGAAGTACGAGTGATGCTATATTAAAGGTATTGACCAAAGTTATAAACGCACTGGACTATGGCAACAAGGCTATAGCGGTATTTTTAGACTTATCAAAGGCCTTCGATACGGTTTCCCACGAGTTGCTTCTTAAGAAACTATTATCTTTAGGCATTAACAATACAGCTATGGGTTGTTTCAGATCTTACCTTAGTGATAGAATACAGCAAGTAGAAATAAACAAAATGTTAAGCGATAGTAAATCTATCTCATTTGGAGTACCACAAGGTAGTGTACTCAGGCCAATATTATTTCTTATTTATATAAACGATTTATGCAGTCTAAAAATTCCAGGAAACATTGTTAGTTTTGCAGATGACACTGCCATAATATTTGAGGGTAAAAATTGGAGTGAAACTTTTGAAAAATGTGATACAGGTTTAGGAGTAGTTAATAATTATCTGAGTAATAATATTTTAACTTTAAATACACAAAAAACCAAATACATCACTTTTAGCATTTCTTATAAAAGTCAGCCATCTACCTCTCATAATTTGATTATTCACAATTGTGTGCAAACGTGTAACTGCAACTCTTTGGAAAGTGTAGACAGCCTCAAATACCTGGGGGTAAAAATTGATAAATTTTAAGGTGGAATTATCATGTCGAAATGTTAGTAAATAAAGTTAGGAGACTTATCTATATTTTTAAAGATCTCAGACATGTACTAGACAAGGAAAAATTAAAAACAGTGTATTTTGCTATAATTCAGTGCCTACTTTCGTATAATATAGTGTGCTGGGGTTCCTGCCTGAAGACTGTAATAGAACCACTTTATATTGCCCAAAAACTGATTCTCAAAGTTATGTACAAGAAAAAAATTACATATCCTACACAGTTACTTTACAAGGAATGTAACATCATGAATTTAAAACAACTATTTATCCTACAAACGCTATGCAGATTTTTTAACAATATTAGTTCTGCGAAAAGAACGCAACAAATTCGTACTACAAGAATTGGCTCTGGTCTGAACTTTATGGCAATTCACCCTAAATCTTCATTTGGGCAGAGAAATTATTTGTACCAGGCTCCACTTCTATTTAATAGCCTTCCAGATCACATTAAATCGTCAAATTCCTTGTGTACATTTGAAAAGAATGTTAAATTATTTCTGCCATCCGAGGATTTCCAACATATTCTTTCATCTTTGTCCTTTTAAATTGTGGCATAATATTTTTGAATACGTTAATTTTTTCATCCTTTTCTTTTTTAATGTAATTTTTTTTGTCTCTCTTTCTTTCTTCTCTGGTTTAAAAAAAAATAATAGTTTGTTACATTTTTATTGCAATTAAATATAATGGTCACCCTACATGTTTACAGCATTATATTGTAATGAATAGGCTGATAGGTACCATGTAGGTATCCAATTCGCAGAAATGTCAATGTAACAATATTGTTATCTTAATATTTGAATTATTTTTTTTTAATATTTCTTCTATATTAAATCTCTTATAATCTTTGTACTATTTTTTTAATATTTTGTAAAATTATTAACCTCAACACAGGCTTGTCCTAGTGAGGTTAAAAATTATAACTTTAAAAAAAAAGACACAATGTAAAGAAACGATAAATAAATAAATAAAAACAGAAAAATTAAAAAATTTATATCCTTTAAAATCAAAATTTGAGAAAAAAATATGGAAATTTGTGATTTTATTGAGAAGCAGAAATACTCGTAAATTCTCTGACTTCTGACAGCTTCTTTAAGAAACGTAACGATCAATTAGCCAGACGCCTGAAGGATTAAGTCATAAGTTCTATTTGGCAAACTAATTTCAAAAAAGAAAACTCATCTAAGAGACGAACCATATTTATAAAATTTAAAAATTGGTTAGAATATCTAATTCAAATCCATCAATCGACTAATATGGACGATTTCGTTACTCCTTTCAAAGCGTAAATCGATTTAAGTTAACTTGAGTCAAACTTATGTTACGTGGTATAATAATTTACTAGTGGACACTATAAAGTGTAATGAGCTGGTTCATTTAGACAATAAGTTGACTACCACCTTGAGAAGGTAAAACCCAAGAGTGTCTGATTTCGGCAAAGAGGAAAAGATCAATGACTGTGTGGTGCAAGTTTATGGATGCACCCTCCTCAATAAAGACTCCATAGAAATGTTGGAGTAAGTATATCAGACTGTTCAAGTATCGGGACTCTATAGAAGCCGGAAGAAATCTGGTTTCCAAGAAACTGGGCATCTTGTGTAGTACTAACAGATTCTTCAATAGTAACAAGCTGCCAACCCTATACAAATCTCGGTAACCGGATAAATCATCACAATGATAATTCATCACATCTTTAAAAAGTTATATAAAGTCATGGAAAGTGATGAAACAAAAACTTTATTAACTGGGTTATGTAGGTTAAGTTAGGTTAGGTTAGGTTAGGTTAAAAAAAAATTTTTTCATCGTTTCTAATGACTTTATATCACTTTTTAAAATTGTGTTGAATTGTCACTGTGTTGAGCTATCATGGAACCACAAATCTCAAGTACGCCCAATAATTAAGTTTTGAGTCACGTCTGGGCTGCAGCCTCACAAACTAGATAAACCTACTTGATTCTGTGCAAAGGAGGGCAGTCCGTCTAATTGAAAATCCATTGTTAACAGAGCGATTGGCATTTCTAATGCACAGACGCAATGTGGGCATGCTGAGTCTGTTCTATGGGTGTTTTAATGGAACCTTCTCTAAGAAGTTTATTATTTGGAAGAAAATTGATTCCGGTTCACCGGTGCACGTATGTGAAACATGACGTACGCGAGCGAAGCACCCGTTCACAGTTGGTGTAGGCTTCATGGAAACAGGCCGCTTCTTCGACTCGTTTTTATGTAAGACGGTTTGTATGTGGAACGAGTATCCGACATCTTTTTTCCTCCTTCATCTAATCCGGGCCTTCTTAAGGCCTATATTATTAAGTGCTTTCCTACAGCCCTAATTAAACAAACTAACCCGGCTTACAACGCTGCCTTACCAGGTGGCGGTGTGGCAGTGAAAGGGGCGCTCTCGTGAGGAGTCACATAAAAAATAAAATTTAATTTAACTTAACGATGTCACAAACGATATAAAGTAACGGGTCGAACGATATTTCAGAACATCGCGGGCAATTATTACTTTCCCCTCACAGAGGAAGTCCTTTGCGAAATCCAATTAAAAGTTTTCAAATCACCTGAAATGCGCTTACGAATATTCAAAATTCAATGCATTAGTCCAAGCTATTACTTCAAATATTAACATTAAACTTAAGGTATATTTTTCAACGTTCTGCCACACCAGCGAACAAATTTACATAAGAGTATAACGACGCCTATGATTCAATCGAAGAATTAAGTAATACATTGCCAAAAATGCCATCTCGAAGTATATACATTCTCGGTCAATTCTCGGATCAGTTTGTATTTTTATTTCTTAACAATTATTTTCGCTAAATACCTTCACATGAATTTTTTTGCCTATTAAATTAGGTAAACAATAATTTTAGACAAGTGCAATACTGATGAACGTGTTTTTAATTTTACATAACTGATAAGCAACCATTAATGGTAAATGTTTGTCTATCAGTTATGTAAAAATCAATACACTTATTTTAGTAAGGAGACAAATCTTTTGGTAATGAAACGTGATACGTAGGTATGATAGAGATAAATTGTCAGTTTGATGAACGACGTTAAAGCGTTAAGTTTTCAAAAGTTTTTATTTCTGTTACTGGAAACATTAACCGAGTAGCTCAAACACGAATGAATTAATTTTCCGAAAAACAAATAACCCCGGGAGTAATGAGATTCGTACTACACCGCACATCCCAAATGATCCCTAGAAATGAATTACTTTCCATTCTTTTGATGGTCTACGCTTTTCGTATTATTTCTTTGATCTACATTAATCTTGTTTCGCTTGCCTCTGTTTGTCTTGATTTCTTCATATTAAGAATAATAATATTATCCCATCCAAATTCTTTCTAGTAGAATACATTACGAATATCTAATGGCGTAGAATTATTCCCTCTACGCCTGTGGATACCATGTAGTGCATATTATTTATTTGAAAAAAAAAAATTCTTGGAAGTTAAAAAAATAATAAAAGTATCAATTCAGAACATAACACCCAAATGAAAAATTAAATCTTCGCACTTAAGAAAAATGATTGCTCAAATCATTTAAGTTGATTAATTTGTATGTGCGTGAGTGTTTGTTCGCCGTTCCACTAAGATTAATTATTTTATTCAAAAATAAATATTAAAAATAAAACTATTTGTACTGAACACGCGGTTTATATTTACTAGTGAGATTTTATGTTTCTACAATCAATTTATTTTTTTCCTATTAAATTTATATTAGTATTTTATTTATTTTATTACGTTGTATTTACTCTTTTTATGGTATATGTGAGATTGCACTGACTTCACATTCTGGAATAATTATTTATCACTATTGAGCAATATCAGAAATATAACTCATTTTTTTGTTTCGTAGTTACCAATAACAAAAAAAAAACAAGCAATGGAAATTATTTTCGTCGGATAACAAGTCTCAATAAAATAAAATCCTAGATCTGTGAAAGCTCTGTTTCTCTTTCATCTAAAGCTCGTACGTAGACACTCGTAAATGCTAATACTGAAAGCTTTGTCTTGTTTTTACGGGTCTATAAAGATCAGCGATCGACCTGTATATGAAAATAATATACCTGCGTAATATTAGCACCTGAAAGTATCCGTATGGCAAATCGCTGAGGTTATAGATAATATTATCAAAATAGTCTTTGGACTTCTTGTCATGTATTTGAAAGTATATTATATTAAACTTACTCATTCTTTTATGTATCGTAAGCGAATAAGTAAACTTCACAAACAGATTCTTATTTATTGTTTTGTTCAAAGTCTTCATTGTTACTTACAAAGAAGTACTAAATACATATTTACTCTTTTAGAATAATAGATCAATTATCGTTGTTTATTACTCTACAAACATGTTTTATCACAACAAAGTATCTCCGACCGATTTGGCATAGCGGCAAAGTTTCATTTTGATAGTTAGTATAGTCACGCGGAAATTTTTCACAATGTATATTTTCTGACAAAAAACTTCAAAAGGTACCCACGTGCAATTTATAAATGTTTTCCTTTCAGACTAACTTCAGATAGCTTTAGGACATTTAAAGCTTTCTATTTACTTAAGTTACTTGGTTTATTCTTTTTGCCACGAAAAATAAATACAAAAGTCTATACTGTTAAGCTTAAAGGTTATTTGATTTAATCATTTCAAAACATACTTATTCTTTTTACTCTTTTTCATAAGAAATATGAGTAGTTCGTGTCACGGACGAAGTTTCACCGAAAACAGAATTTTAGATGCGCCTATTTGACGAAGAAGCATTTATATTTCTTAAGAGGTATTCAATTTAAAATGCCATGTGGTAAAAACACGCCTTTACACATGCAATGATTTATTATATTTTTATTAAAGTCGATGGGAGGAACTTCATTAAGAATAACCTTTTTAGTAGTGGAGACCTAAGTTACATTTTAAAAGGAATAATGCATTGTTATACTTTGTCTTACTGTCAAAAATGTTTGGTTTTGAAACAAGAATAGCATAGGACTCGGCTCTCTCAAAATAACTTTGTCGAATGAAAAAAAACGGATCCCTAAACTATGATTTAAGATTTTCACGGCCAAAACTATTTTTGCTATTTGTTTTTGGGGTGTTATGCCGTGTTACGCTAACTCCTTCTTTAGCCAACGTTTCGGACAGCATTGCAGTGTCCATCATCAGAGCAGATGTGTTATTTGAGGTTGTGTGGAAATGTGAGCTTATGTATGAGGATGTGAGCGTACCGGTTACCCAGCAAGTCAGACAAGGCAAATCATAATAGCCAAATCTGCACCAAAAGAAGACAGAATTGAACAAGAGTCGAAAGGTTGTGCCTTCCTGCCTTATGTGCACAATGTGACAGACAGAATTGCCAGACTATTGAGAAAGGAAAGTATCAAGACTGTCTTCGGAACAACGACAAAGATACAGGACTTACTGAGGTCTGCAAAGACTAAGTTTCCTCTGGAAACAGATGGAGTGTATAAACTCAGCTCTTCCGGATGTGACAAGGTCTATGTAGGCCAGACAGAGCGGACTATATCCAAAAGGATTTCAGAACACTTCAGAGCTTGTAAACTCGGCCACTCTGACAAATCGGCAATTGCCGAGCATTTGATTGACACCGGGCATTACTTTGGATTTGTTCCTGAAGTCCTGGGAAACCCAAAATTTATAGAGCACGGCTGATTACGGAAGCCATTGAAATTCATAAAAATCCCGTAAACATTAATAGAGACGATGGAGCTAAGCTCAATAGCTCTCGGTATTCGGTAATTGACGGTTACACCAGAGCTAAACGAAAAACCACTTTTAAAAATTATACGTTAATATTAGCTCAGAGGGTAGGAGCTGGAAACACGGTATCACATCCTCATACATAAGCTCACATTTCACCACAATCTCAAATAACACATCTGCCCTGATGATGGACACTGCAATGTTGTCCGAAACGTTGGCTTAAGAAGGAGTTAGCACAACACGGCATAACACCCCAAAAACAAATAACAAAAAAAACTGTTTAAAACAGGGGAGTCAGGTTTCAACATTATATTATAACAAGGGGCAACGTTACAACACTTAACATCGAACACATTTTATACTCATGGGGCATTGATAACACGACGGATACAAAATACAATCCTAACTAAGTCAAATTTCTCTCTCTGAATTTAAGTTATGAAATCGGCACTGATTTTATGTAAGCACATGGAAAGAGGGTAGAATGGTTAAGCTTACATGGTTATTCAATCGGTGAGTGGAAGTTTAGGCGGCCATTATCCACGTGCGCGCGAGTTGAAACATGTGCGTACAAGATAGTTTCGCTGAGAAGTTCGGCCAGGAGCTTATACTGTATTGCCTTGTTAAAAGTTAAGGATTTTAGTGTGATTATCCAGACGCTAGTCTGGATATTCCTTTGTATCAGGGTTGAGCTTCAGGGGCGCGGGACAGTGACCCCGGAGTAGCGTGGTGACGTTCTAAGGTGAGGATCCCGAGTGTGCTGTGGTCAACGGTGTTCCGTGTTTGACCGCGCGGAACGCTGATTAATGACCGGGAGGTGCTGCTACTTTCAGCGATCGCAAGAAGCGATAGCGTGTGGCGGATTCGAATATTTTTTTTATTTACTTCAATTTAAACCACTACGTAACAATATATGAAATATATTTATAAATAAAAACTCAGGGGTGTATACCCTCTAAGATGAACAAGATAGTTTAATAAATAGATACATAGTTATTCTTAAAACTCAATCAAGTAAATAGATTTAGGACGGGTTGTTTCAGATAATTTTAATAATTCACCAATTTTTTTGTTCTTTATAAGTCCTATTTTAGTTATGTAGCTATGCAAGTACTGTAACACAACCGCCCAAGGATGAAATAATAACGGAACTGAATATTAACTTAAAAATATTATGAATTTTTCAAATTCTGTCAAACATCCCATTCTAAGTATTAGTATATCGAATAGGAATAATGTTTAATCTTTTTTAAAGATACGCCAGTTCATAGAAGAACTAATTTAATGAAAAAGTAAACCAATTATCGTTATCGTAAAGCTACGATGTCAAAGCCGTTCGTCTCACAAAGCCGCCACCGTGTTACTGAAGTTAGCGAACTTAGTTTAGGAAGATTCCAACATATTTTTGAGCTGTTGGAAGATAGTTAATTTGTCCCAGCCAGTGCGTGTCTCGATGTGTAACCGGGGTCTGAAGTTTTATTTATTCAACTTCTCCCCAAAACGCACCAATATATTACTGAGAAGATCATCATTTTTATGGTACATTATTTTTTCTCATTGTACAATATTTTGTAGTATTTTACAGTATTTTTGAAAATATTCTTTTCCATTTTTGTAACTATACATATTATTATCTATATTTATATATGCTTATGCACATAGACTAGCTCCCCAGTTCGACCCGAGAATATTTCTCTACAAATTGGGTAAAAAAAAAAAGTGATGTCTGATATGAAATGTGATATATTTTTATCTCTTGTGAATATTTACTTTTTTTTCTAAAAAAAAAAAAAATGTATATATAAGTATGAAAGGTCAAGGAGAGACAGTTTTACTATTTTTTGACGTACGTCAATAGATAGTGGTCGATCTGTCTTACAACTTATTGAGCCTTACCCTTGAGGTGTTTTTGCACAAAAACGGCGCTATACAAGTCATCCAAGTATTATTATTTATTATGTGACGTTTTTGACGACTTTGAAAATGTCGATGGTTAGAATAGTTAAGCAGTTCGTTGGCTTGTTGAATGGCGCGTTCTAGGAGGTAGAAGTCCTTGCTTTCGGAGTATTAAAAAGTGCATGAGATCTTCCACGAATATACTTGTTATGGACACATCTTTTAGATAAAGTGGATTTTCGGACTTGCTTCTAACGTGTTGAAATTGAAAATTCCTCTTAAGAACAAGGATGAGTAAAGGATAGGAGAGATAGTACATATATTTTCTCATACATATACCGATAACTCATAAGCCTATTTATACTTTTTCCATTTCTAGGTTATGGTTTTGTTCCGAAGAGGCCCAAATAATGGAGCCATATTCTAGGATACTGCGAACAAAGTCTTCATATATTATTCGTATTGCGATCCCGATAGTAAACCGCATTATTAGTTAGAAGCTAAGCATTTTGTTGGCGTTGGAGACCCTGTGGTATTTAGAAGAGAGATGTCGAATATTATTGTTACGTGTACATATAATTTGATAATTATGGAAGGGAAACAGGAATATGAATGAAATATGACGACACTGCATTTCTGGATGCTGAAGGGGTAAGAGGTTCAGTTCTATTTGACAAGAAAATCGAGATCATTTTGCAAATGAATGGAATCGATGTGACCTTTGATAGTAATGATAAGTTTCATATCATCAGCGAAGAGGATATATTTTGAGGGAGTAAGTCTTGCAAATGTTTGTGATAAATAAAAGAAACAGTAGGGGTCCCAGGTTCAATCCCTAACATATAGGGAATAACAGGTAGGGAATAAATGAATCACGATATAAAAGATTTAAAAGAAACTTTTATACAAATCAGAGAATTTATGGTATAGTTTTCTATGTATCCTTTGCTTCTAAGATTAAGACCCATTTAGCAAAGTTTTTCGAAATGAACACGTAACTGAACCAAAAGACATATGAATCTGCAGAGTGTTCATGACTGGATTATTCGTTGGCAATATAACTACACAAACCACTGTGCGTTGAGGCGATACTTTATGTTGTATAAAATATGCCAGGCTTAAAGAGCTTTTGTAATTCGCCTCCGAATGAGTAAAGGGTGTTTTGGAGAGGTTTAGAAAAAATATGTATAAATAAAAATATGATAACCTGTACAGCATGTCTTATTTTTTTTTAAATTTAAACAATCTGAATGGATGTTTTTAACTGATTTTATATCTGGAAATTGTTAACTAGGTTCTTTATTCTTAAAAAAAATGTTTTGAATTTCAATTAACATAAAATAATGATAACTTTAAAAAATGCTTCAAAAAATTTAATTAAATTCAGATATCAGTAACTAATATTTATCATATCGTCATATCAGTTAACTTTATCCCACTAAACAAAATAACTGAAAATAATAACGTCACTGCTGTTTGCATGCCAAAGCAAAATGAATAACATGTTACAGAAAGCGACTAGCAAAAAAGCACTCTCCAATAATAAATGTATGTGGCGATCTCCAGTTTAAAATTTTGCTAAAAATATCTCCCCCCGAGACTGGCCACGAACATTTATGACACCAAATCTTCAACAGGGCAATGCGAAAGAAACTTGCAATTTTGGGTAGGTTTATTTTTTTTCAAAAGAGTGGAACGAACGAACTTTGATTCTTGATGCATGATTGAAATAAAAACCTATATTTATATATTTTAGACTTTATGATTATTTTGGGAAACGAATACGTTTTTAAAGTATTATTCGACTTATGACAATTGAGAGAGAGCAGGTATCTTCTTCGAGAGACAAGTGAGAAGGTAGTTGAATCCACGTATTTTTAGACCTTCTCGTTATCCAATTCTTTACCGCTTTCCACATTCGTTCTCTGATCACAACTATTTGATTCAAAGAGAATAAGCTGTCTGTCATGTAAATACAAACCGAAATTCACTTTGTCTAGAGCCAGTGGGACTCAAAATAATGAATTTGGTTTGAGGAAATAAAAAAGAAGAGTAGTTCTAAAACAGATATGAGTAGTTCTAAAACAGTGATGAGTATCTGATGCATTCATTTCAAGCAAAATTTCGATATGGTCATCACGCACAAATAATAGGAATACATAAATAATAAAAGGATTCATTCTTGAACGAAACGCAAATTTATACCAGCTAAAATTAAATTTATGTACATACAATAGTAAGGAAAATATATTTTTTTCCATTTCCAAACAAAACCAAAAGACTTTTTTATTGTTATCAAGTTTAGTTTGTGGATATCCGTATTAATTTAAGGTTTTACTTTTAAATATTCAATTATATTATTTCAAGTTCAAGTTCTGCTTTGTAATGATTTTTACGAGTTGGCCTTTGGAAGGCGTTATAAAACTGATAAAGTTTGAATTCAAGCAATAGTAATAATAGTTTAAAAGTAAGTTTTAACTAACATTGCATTTTGCACTTCAGGCATATGCTTGTGTGCCTTTTTTACCGCCTGATGTCCTCTTGTAATAGCTTCATAAATCGTGTTTTTATTCGTCAAGTGGTCTATTCACAGATATAATATAAATATATATCTTGGAATATTCCGAAATTTGTTGTGAAATTATTATTATTTCGTGTTCCCAACAGATAAACAATCCTCTTTGGCTGGATTCACAGTTCAAAAAATCAAAAATACTTATTTCGGCTGTCTGTGAGTGAAGTGAAATTTTCCTGTGTTAAATTGTTCTTGTTTAGTGATCTAAAATTTGCTTTGAATTTAAAAGTCAATTTAAAATTGGAATTCATTGTAGGAACAATTCAGATAAGCAATAAAATAGGTACTTACCTATGATCAGAAAACTATTTTATTTAAAATTAATTAATTACAATTCTAAATTTGAAATGTTGATCTTCTGTTTGACATTTTGACATGTTTGGTGATTTTTCAAGACAAGGTTATTTGAAGTGTTATTTTCTTTTGTCGACAAAAAAAGATTATATTTTGAAGAAAATTGAGAATATTTCCGGGGTGTTTCACAAATTTGCGGCAGTAACTTAATAAAACCAATTATATTTTTAAAAGTGTTTTTTTTAAAGGTAGGTACATATATACCATTTTCTTTAGACAATCCTAATATATATATATATATTATTTATTTAAACATTTTTTAGTGTTTCAGTAAATCAATCACATATTTTCGTTACTATTCACGTTCAAATTTGTATTTTTTCCTTTCTTTTCGTAATTTGCCAACTCCGTTCGTCAACGACTTTTGACTTTTTTTTCTGAACAGGAGTAGTATTTTATTTATTTTCCTTGTTTCATTTGTGCATACTGCAGATTTTTAATTTCTTCATTCAATATGGCCATATATTATTTTGTAGAATAAAATAAAGTATCGATGTAAGTAATTTGTTTAAATGACTAGATATTAACTACTTCAACATTAGATTTTTGTATATCTATTCAGTCTTCATTCTACATGAATATGATAGCAATAGACACCGAAAACACAAAACCCAACCGACATAAAATATTCACAAAAAAATAATTAACTACTCAAACTTGAAAGAAAAACTCAAAAAAATAGACTGGAGTACAATATACCAAATAGAGAACGTGGAAGAGGCCTGGGATAAATTTAATAACATGTTAGCACAAGAAATAAATAATAACACTATTATAAAACAAGTAAAACTCACACACAAAGCAAAAAAATTAAACTATGGATAACACAGGGAATATTAAAGTGTATTCGTAAACGAGACAAAATTCACAAACAAATTAAAAATACACCCTACGACATGGAACAACTTAACTACTATAAAAGATATAGAAACATCTGCACGAAAATTATTAGAGTGGCTAAAGAATTGTACTACAGAGAAAAACTTAAAAAAGAAAAAAATAACCCAAAGGAAATATGGAAAATATTAAAAGTAGTTACATACACACAAAAATACAAACAGAAAAATACTATTGAAAATCTAAATATTTACTCAAAAAAATTAGATGCCAATACAAATACAGAAACTATAGCAAATCATGTGAATAACTTCTTCGCAAATAAAGGAATAGTTTTAGCAAACCGCAAATTGCATTACACAAACACACTACCACAAACAAATAGATCAAATATCAATAAAAACCCAACACAACACAGATTTACAATAAAAACAACATCGGAAGAGGAAATTGACAAAATAATAAACACATTGAAAAACCGAATTGCTCCTGGATTAGATGAGATAACAACGGATTGTATTAAGATATTAAAAAATGACATTTTAAAACCTATAACACACTTAATCAACCTTAGTATAACACACTCCTGCTTTCCTAGTACTCTTAAAAAAGGACTAGTGATCCCCATTTATAAATCCGGAGACAAAATGGAAATACCTAACTATAGACCAATCACTCTGTTAAACTCGCTTTCAAAGATTTTCGAAAGAGTATTAAAAAACCAAATTATAAAATACCTAGAAGAAAACAAATTAATCTCGGATAACCAATATGGATTTAGAGACAAAATAGGCACAAAAGAAGCTTTGGCATGTACAATAGATTATATACATAGCAACTTAGATCAAGGGTACAAATGCATAGCGATATAACTAGATTTAGCTAAAGCCTTTGACTCAATCTACCACAATTCACTTTTTAAAAAATTAGAAAACATGGGTATCAAAGGCAAGGAACTTCAACTATTAAAAAGTAATATGAGTAACAGAACACAACAATTCAAAATTAACAACCATACTAGTAAACCACTGCCGATCACATATGGAGTTCCACAAGGAAGCATACTTTGGCCCGTTCTTTTTACTATTTACATAAATGAACTTTGCAATATTAAAATAGACGGTGAAATAGTTAGCTATGCTGATGACACAGTTTTACTCTTCAAATCTAAGGATTGGAATAATGTATATAACATAGCGAATTTGGGAATCTCGCAAGTGAAAACATGGCTAGACTCAAACATACTTACACTTAACATATCAAAGACAAAATTCACAACATACAATATAAATAGCACGGGACAGCCAAAAAACAACACAAACACCATAAAAATACACGAATGTTTAAACACCAACATCTGCGATTGCCCTCCTCTAGAAAAAACAGAACAAATAAAGTATCTAGGAATCGTAATTGACCATAACCTTAGATGGATACCTCACATCAAACAAATCACAAATAAACTTCTCAAACCAATACACATTTTCCTAAACATAAGAAACATAAATAAAATAAAACAATTGAAAACGATATATTTTGCACTTTGCCAATCAATAATAGAATATGGAATTATTGCTTGGGGAGGAGCAACAAACTCGGCTATCAATTACATAGAAACCGCACAGAAAACGATCTTAAAGGTAATACTAAAAAAACATAGACTGACTGATACAGACCAAATATTCAAGAGCTGTGACGTACTAGATATACGCCAATTATACGTTAAAACACTACTAAACTACATTTTTGACAAAAAAAATAAATTTCAACATACACAAAATTACACTAAGAGACCAGTTAGACAAGCGTACAAAGAAAACATAAAAACTCCGACAGTAAATTCAAGCTTTGGACAAAGACACTACCAATACCATGCAATAAAAACTTTCAACAGTTTAAAACTTGAAATTAAAATTGAGGAAAATAAAAATAAACTCACACACAAAATTACAAAATGGATTAAAGAACAAAAAAGACAATATTACCAAAATTTCATAGCATAAAATAAAAATAAAACCTACACGTAACACACAAAACCAATATAAACACACTTCACTCACAAACACACAAGATTATTTTCAATGTACTATTTTTTTTTAATTTTAAATATATTATTACGTATTTTTAATTTTAAATGTATAATTTTTCTTATTAAATGTATTATGTAGTTTTTTTTATATTTTAAAATGAAGGCCTCAGCACGGGCAAGCCACCCAGTGAGGCCTACATTACTGAAAAACTTGAATTGTAAAAAATATTGTACCTAATAAAAATAAACCAGTAAACCAGTAAAAATAAAAATAATAAAAAGAAACCAGTCAACATTTATGCCATTTATCGAAAACCTAACCCAAACAACATGCACGATTTCCTAACACATTTTGAAAAAATACTGAACAAAAGCAGACAAGATACATTAATACTCGGAGATTTCAACATTGACACTTCCATAAACACACCTTCTTCTTTAAATTTTATCAACACCTTATTAACATACAATTTCTCAATACAAAATAAATCATATCCCACGAGAGTCACTGATACAAGCAGCACTATTATAGATCACGTTATATCAAACAGACAAAACATTTCAACAACCATATCGAATATAGATGACCCGCTTAGTGACCATAATATACTAATTGTTGACTTTAAGAATAATTTAAAAAAATGGTTTAATAATAGAACTAAACCACGCTTTACTAAACCTATCATCAACAGTATGGCGGTAAAATCTTATATTGCGACTAACAAATTTGCTATCAACTCAACCAAACCCGAAGACGGTTACAAAGATTTTAATGATTATCTCAAAAATGCATTAGAAGCAGGTAAAACTACACCGAACGTAAAAACAGGAAGGCGGCAACATCTTAATACACCTTGGTTTGATTCTAAACTGAATTTTCTAATCAAGGAACGAAACCAGCTTCACAAGCAGTGGAAACAAGACCCAGGTAATATTACTCTTGCAATACGTAAAAATAAACATAATAACTAATTATAGGAGAAGTCTGAAAAACAAATATTACATCAATAGCTTTCAACAAAGCCTAACTAACCCAAGAAAAACTTGGAAAACCATTAACTCAATTCTGTCTAACCGTGTACATAAACCCACCAACACAATTGAATCTCTCATCGTAAATAATTGTGAAATTAGGGAACCCCGTGAAATAGCGTTGGCATTTAATGAGTTTTTCCTGTCAGTTGGAGAAAAATTGGCAGCTGCCATTCCATCATTCCCGGATGACTGTAATACAATATATGTAGAACCAAAGGCACGACAATCCTTATATATGACTAGGACGAATAAGGATGAGGTAATAAAGGTCATCTCGAAACTTAGGTCGAATGCAGCGGCAGGAATCGATGGAGTAACACCGTGCATTCTTAAAACCTGTAAAGAAGAACTAGCGGGGCACCTAACCCAACTTATCAACTTCTCCATAGGCTCGGGAATATTTCCAAACCAGTTAAAGCTAGCAAAAATTATACCAATTTTTAAAGAAGACTGCAAGAAGTGTATTTCTAACTACCGTCCAATATCGATTTTATCGGTATTTTCAAAGGTGTTTGAGTCAATTATCAAAGATAGACTGATAAAATACATCTCTAGCAATGATATCCTTACACCACAGCAATATGGCTTTCGGAAAAACTCCAATACCCAATGTGCCACTTTCGATTTCATTTCTAACATTCAGCAGTACATAGACCAGGGCGAATATGTGGCAGCTATATTTATAGATCTGAAAAAAGCCTTTGATACGGTAGATCATGAAATACTTCTACAGAAAATGGAACATTTGGGAATAGTAGGTAAATCTTTAAATTTGCTCCGAAGTTACCTAGCTGATAGATTTTGCCTTGTCGATATCGGAGGGAACCTAAGCGGCTTTGGAAAAATCACATGTGGAGTGCCACAGGGCTCTATTCTTGGACCTCTACTTTTCTTACTATACATCAATGATATAACTAAATGTGGCATCTCGGGAAAACTTCAACTTTACGCTGATGATACTGTGATTTACTACCATTGTAAAAATCTGAAGGAACTTGAAGCTCTAATGAATAAAGATCTCGCAAAGCTGGCAAAATGGCTTCGATTAAACAAATTAAGCCTCAATGTTAAAAAAACCCATTACCTTACTTTCGGTAAAAAAGATAACATGGGTATGAATATTATTCTTGGAAATGAAAAGCTACAACATGTTCAAGTAACGAAATATTTGGGGTTACTCATAGACTCTAACCTCTCGTGGAACTCCCATGTTGAGAATGTAAAATCCAAAATTTCCCCTCTAACCGGTGTACTTTATCGACTCCAAGGTGTGCTCCCCACATCTTTACTGCGTGCAACTTATTATGCTATGATTCACTCCCACCTGAGTTATCTAGTTAGTATCTGGGGCACCATTACCAAAAAAAAAAGTTCGGAAATACAAGTAATTCAAAATAGAGCCGTACGTAATATATATAATCTGCCATGGGATACACATGTCAAAGATATATACTCACAGACACAAATACTTCCCTTTACAGTCCTTCCAAAGTATAACATCACAACTGCCATTCTACAAATAATTCAACACTCCTCACACACCAACACTAAACCAGTTTTTAATTCTGACATACACCAGCACAAAACACGATCACAAAATCAAATACATTTATCGTCATCTACTTACACGACCAAATTTGGAATTAACTCCTTACAATACATTGCACATAAACAATATAACGCATTACCTAGTAATTTAAAACTTCCGGCAACAAACAAAAAAACACTGGCAAAAGCTCTTAAAAGCTATTTCCTTAACAGTTTCATTAATGACTAACACAATCTTTCTCTAGAACTCCATAATAACATCTGCGTTTATTTATTTTAATGTATTTATTTTAATGTATTTATTTTAATGTATTTCATTTACTTGCCTTGTCCTTTCTAATGTTGTCTTTCCCGAAATGAGTTTTATAAACTCATTGGGAATAATACATTATTACTTTGTTATCATTTTGTAATGTATTATCTTGTAATAAAAAAAAAAAAAAAAAAAAAAAAAAAAAAAAATAAAAAAATAAAAAAATGTGTTACAAAAGTACCGTTTAACGGTTATATGGGGATTTTTTTACTAGTAATGCTGTATATATCAAAAAAATTTAATTTTTAAATTTTATCTTAACATTTTATGAAAACATTCACGTTAAACGTGTACAAATAATGTTAGCAGTATCCGAGAACATCGAGACTGTAATGAATCCATTTGCGAGCAGTTCCCAAATGGCAGTGCAAATGGGTGGAATTCGTGCAGCAGAAAAATATACACAAACGTAATTGCTACCGCTTTGCGAAAGCTTTGAAAATTCCACGCTCGAATGAAGCCATCAAGGCTTGTTTGCCAATGTCACGATTACATGTTCCGTCTGATGATTGTCAGGGTGATGATAGCTTAAGCAAATTCCTCTCCATTATTCATTAGACTTTCAAATACCGAAAGTTTGATTGATTTATTTGACAAGCGTTGTTCGTATGGTTTAATAAAAGAAACAAAAGTTATTACTTTTATAAAATACCCATCTTCTTTAACCCTTCGCAAGACTTGTGGAGTCTGCACACCCAAGACATATTAAAACTATATATATAACAGTAGCTGCCGCTAATTAGTCACAAAGTGAAATTAATTATATCCATGCTGCCTTCAGAAGCATGCGTCGTCAAAGTTCGCCCGGGTCAATCCATAACACCAATGAACGTGATGCGGTGTTAAAATGCATGTACTCATAATTTAGACAATTTATTGACAACAATAACTTATGACTACCAAATTACATCCACTAGTTCATCAATCAATAATACAAAACCAAATATACAATCCATATGACCAATGGACGTGATTCAGCGTTAAAATTCAGGTACACAAAAATTATATAATTATTATGAAGGACCATGCTTACCTGGAAGGTTAATTGAGATTAAAAATGTTCATTAGTGTCAGTTTTGTACCCAGGGGACATAGGTAATATTGGAAATACGTGTTACTGGAGAAGTTATTATTTAATCACAGTATTTATTTTATTAATTTGCGTTTATATACTGTTCGTTTTCGTGAAAGGAACAGCAAATTTTATAATTAGATATAAAGTACGGGGATGTGATTAGAATGTATATTTCTAAATGTGATTTGTCCTGAACTTGTCCTGTATTTGTCCTGTAACTTCGACTAATGGATGGAATGAGCAGTAAAAATGAAACAATTGTACACAAATGAAAGAAACATAAAATAAAATAACTGAAGACTCTGCAAGAAAAAAATGAATAAATGCATGTATTCACATAAACGTTTAAAACCCGAGCAGTTCTTGGCTCGGAAACGTGCAATTATTAAAATGCATTCCCAACGTATGAATTTATTTTACTGAGATAACGCAAAAGGGAAAATTAACATTCAAATGCGAGCAGCCACAAAAACACTGCGCTAAACAAAACAATAACGTTACAAAAGGATAGTGAGGTTATGTTTTCGTAGTTACCTTAAAATTCTTAATAATGCAAATGAAAAATTTCTGTAGGCAGGAACCCAAAGGGTTCCTAATATAGATCATAAGTTTTTCAGCATAAATTATGTATACATGGTGTTGAGAGGCTTTTATTTTTTAACATCGTAGGTCAGATTTTTGGTAATCTTAATAAAATATTAAATAAATTTTTAAAAAGTTGATTTTAAAAAAAAGCTTTTATAAATAAATAAATATTTGTAGTTTGAAAAAATCTTTTTTCCCATCACCACTAACCATTTCAATACCTTAACCACTTTTTATTACAAGTATAAAATAATTTGACGTAGCGTAAAACAAAATCCTCAGTATCATAAAAGCAATAATCTTCTTGTAACGGAAAATTATATTATTCTTTTAATTAAAAATATTTTTGAGATTATAGGTTTTATGTTGGGCGTGGTGGAATGTTTACAATTTATTTAGTGAAATTTAAGTCTGAAACGAAACAAAAAAATGAGCCATTATTTAAATTCAATAGGCTTGGATTCCCAGGGATTTTATCCGGCTTCTGAATAAATAACTCAATACCATCAACTATATTTGAAACAAACTACTGGGAAATGACTGGGAATAAGCTTTATTTCATTCAAAACTTGCGGCACGAACATTTCATTTTTCCAAAGGTGGCGACGGCAGTTTTTATATAACTCGATTAAATTTAAAGGTACGAAAGATTATAAGGCATCATATATTTCAAGTTGGCGTTTTTTTATATCAACAAAGGAAATAATAAATTTTGGAAAGTCGCAACTGCTTTAACTTGATTTTAAGACCCATTGTCACAAAAGTTCGCCGTACTTTAGAATTGTGCATAAATTATCTTAGAATGTAATTATTACAGCGAAAGAGTTATCTTAAGGACGGGTTGTTTCACAGAATTTGAACAATTCATCAAAATTCAAAGTCTTTTTTTTTTTTTTTGTAATTATTTTTTATTTTTAATAATATGTTTACATGGTACATAATTCATTTTACATCTTGGGTCTTTTTACTACTCTTCTATTGAAAGCATTTGCTTGTGTATGGAAGGGGAGTGTACATGTTGTTGTTAGTTAGTACTTAAATAATTCATTGTACATAAATGTATGTTTGCTGTAGTATTTTTTTGATAGTAGGTAGTGAAGGATAATATATTAATATAATAAATTTAATAAAAGAAAGGAAGTAATGGAAAACTATGGATATCTGTGAGATTAATTAAGTGACAGTAGTTTTTTTTTCAGAATATTTTTAAAGTGTCTCTTGACAGAGAGCAGTATTCGGGTTTTATCATTAATGCTTCTGATTTCTTCTGGTAGACGATTGAAAAAAGTTCTTCCCTGGTAAGTATAATGATGTTGTGCAAAAGACGTATTTAGTTTTGGGCATAGAAAAACATGTCTAAGTCGCGTTCTGTTTTCATTTAAAAATTGATATTTATCTTTTTCTTTTATAATTTGGATTAATGAGTTTTTAATATATAGGTCTTTAAATGTAGGTACTTGCAATTGTTCAAACAGGCGTTCTGTTGGGTAGTCAAAGGATTTTTTTAATATAATTTTAATAATTGTTCTTTGTATAATTTCAATTGGAAGAAGGTTACATTTATACGCGGATCCCCAACTAATAATAGCGTATTGTAAAGTGGATTGAACTAAGTAACTATATACAAGTTCTGTGGAGGTTATATTCAAGTTCTATCGTTATATCATTATTGGTCAGTTGCTTCGATAGAACCTTCACAGAACTTAAAAAAAAAACTTTGAAATTTGATGAATTGTTCAAATTCTGTGAAACAATCCGTCCTTAATATTTCATTATCATATAAATCAATTGAACATTCATTTAATAAAGGTGGCAGATACCTATCTACATACGTTCCGTTGTTTTTCAAAAATTCAAATGTAATATTGATATCAAATGGCTACTAAGCGCTCTGTTTTTTTACATTTAAAAGGTTTAAATGCCAAGTTTAGGCACGTTCAGGCTTTTTATCAAATTGTACTAATTTGATAAGCTTAACAACATGATCTTCTCCTGATCATAATTGCTTCAAAAGCTGAAATGGAATAAACCTTTCAATAGCAAAAAAAAAGTAAATGGCGCAAAATGGCCATTTGTTGACTTTGCCACACGCGAATTTCTGCGAAACAACTGGGCTGAAGTTTCAAGGCCAAAAAATTTTCCAATAAAACCAATGCTCGAAGAGAAAAATTTCTGGTGTCAAAAACAATAAGACTTTAGTCCTTTCCACTGAACTTACTTATACCGAAAAAGAATAACCTAAAAAAAAATCACCCTACCACATTGATTAAGTTATTTTAGTAGATTTGTGATACGTTTTCGTTGTTCATTTTAGATTCTGTATATCTGATCTCGATAGATGTGCGAGGTATGATAATTTATTTTTAATAAAAAATAAAACTAATTCGTCAAAATATTTCCATTATAAATCAATACCTGTGCAGAAATTATATAAATGATCATCTGTAAATGCCTATCCTACAGTGTGAAAATGCCTTCGGAAAACGAAACAGCTGTCACGCTTCTTAATTACACGGCAGAACTTGGGTATAAACGATTTTATTTTCATATTTAATAATGATAATTCTATATAACATTTTACTTTTTTTTAAATTTGAATTTCTATGCTTAACATTTTGACGGATAATAATTGATTTTGATGACAATATATATTTATTTTTGAAAGGCAATGATCCCGATGCAAATATTTATATAGTAAATTATAATATTTCATGTATCTGCGCTAGTAAAGTAATAAAAACTCAGTTATTTTCCGTTAATATCTTCCATATAAAACTTTGGTAATGAACACTAACCACGTTCCGTCCAACAAAACTAATTCTTGTCGGAATCAGGTAGGCGTCAGTGGTTCTGTACATCTGCTAATGAAGACCAACTAGTTCCCCTTCGAAAGGGGTTAATTATAGTACGGTGTTTCACAGGGCTTCCGCCAAAATGGGGAGGAAAATTTCAAATATGAATACAAATCGCTGTACGTACAAACCAATTATCCTAGATTATGAGCAGGTGGTGGGTAGCATAATGTAGTAAATATTATTATTAATAATTAACAAGGATTTCCTTTCGAGACAGCTTTCACGTAACATACAGTATCTTACTAGCTTTAATACTCGGCTTATCGAACACTTTTGCTTCTTGTCTTACTTGTTGACAAATAAATGGTTAGTTAATAATTAATAGTCGTTCTCTAAAGAGCAACCAGTGCTGGAAATGATCGAACGAGTTCTTGGTCTAGAATTATGACTAACCCACATTCAGTAATTATATATAAATAATAATAATAATGTTGTATTTTTAGGTCCCAGTAAAAAAACTCACGAGTACACCACTTTACTTGGTTTGTCATGGAACGTGAAAAAAAATGGTCCTAAATGCAATTACTGAACTAAAAGCAACGAACTAAAACAGTCCGATGTTAATATTTTTTTTGATGAAGTTGCAGAATTCGGCTTCATGCTTTAAAGTCACAAATAATTTAAATAACATGTATTTTCAACTTAATAAATATTAAAAAAAAAACAATTCATCTTGGGGTAGACGGAAAAAACGTGTACAAAATTCGTTATAAGTTCTTAATTTGGGTTATTCCAATAATGTTGAGGTATTTTTTTAACTTTTAAACTTAACTCAGATCATGTAAACATTAAGAAACATAATCGTTCCCGATTGATGCTCTACCGTTTGCACATACTTTACAGCAACATTTTTTTGATCTTTGAATACTTATTATTAAAATAAATGCGATTGTGCGTTTAATCTTTATATTTTTACAGATTTGTTCGAATTCGTTCATAAGTTTCTCATTAATACTTACACGACGCTGTACTATCAATGCGGTATTTGAACATGACCTTTATCATCGCATCGCTGGCCATATAATCTTGTACAAACGTCTCACAGGAGACAGATAAAATACCATACGTATGGCTCAGATGACATGCCATGATCTGCAAACAGAACGATATTTGAAAAGATAAGGGAACTGCCGTGGTCCCGCGGCTGTCAGCTGTCAGTTGTCAAAATGTCAGATCCTGTAAAAATAAACGATTCTATGCTCTCTCTCTTAACACTTCCTCTCCACCCCATGCTAGAGGAAGAAGAAGATTACAGCTTCCGTGTAAGAATAGAACATATTTATAAACCATGTATGCCACGCCCAAATACCATATTGATAACATAGCGCCGTGTGAGATCGCCTGCACAAAAATTCGGTTTTGGAATTGCTCTAGACTTTGTCATGTTTTGTCACAGTATTTCTATTTTAAATAAACATATCTGTTAACTTAAACAAAGGAGTTTTAAAGAATGCAGTTTAATTGGGAACGACAAATCTGGGTTAGAATCTTTTATTGATATCTAATATTTTGATTTCTCTTGATTGTCAATAATGACAATGATTTTTACATATAGTGAATTTTGTTATTCAGAACGAATTTGAGCCAAAGATGTGTGAAAAAACTATTGTGTTAATTATTGTCCACAAACGAATTTTTTTTCATTGTAAACCTCTTATAACCAATAAAGGCCGGAATATAAAATAAAAAAACTACTATCGGTGCGTTATGAGGAGTTTTTTGATGTCTTACCAAATAAAATAATACGATATAATATTAGAAATACTACTAATAAAATACATGTAAAAATGTTTAATTAAAATAATTAAACATTATTGTGAGTTATCAAGTTGAAGTATTTAGGATAAGAAAGAAGAAATGCAAGGGGCAGTAAAAGATTGGAAAATAGACGGCTATTCTGATCTTGTCAATAAACGTAGCTAGGCAGGTAGGTGTGCCGAGTCGCGTCGGTGTCGTGTCCGCTGAATTTAATAAAGCTCAGACGCCCGTGACGTCACCGTCTCCCGTCAGAAATGTGGACGATGTCCAAGAAATGGACAGGATTAGGATAAGATAAGTCACATATGAGACTGGTGAAGACACGACCGGCACTGGCATATTGGTGACTCAATGTCCACTTTTGGGTTTCTCTGTGGTGACTTTCGCGTGGGAGAGAAACTAAGTTCCAAAAAAAAAAAATCTGCTCTAGAAATATTTACCTGCTATGAAGGTCTAAATACAAATAACTTAATGGTTATGTAATTTTATTACTGCAAGCGTCTCCCAACTGTCTGAAGTCATTGGGGGTATCCCAAAAATTTAGGGTGTGTTGTGAGAATGAAGGCTGCGGGAAGGTAAACAGGTATATTAGTAACTACCATGCTATTGTGGAATGTAAATAACTAACTATAGACCAATCACTTTGTTAAACTCACTATCAAAGATTTTCGAACGACTATTAAAAAAACAAATAATAAAATACCTGGAAGAAAACAAATTAATCTCGGACAAACAATATGGATTTAGAGAAAAAAGAAGCACAAAAGAAGCTTTGGCAAGTACAATAGATTATATACATAACAACTTAGATCAAGGGTTTAAATGCATAGCGATATATCTAGATTTGGCTAAAGCCTTTGATTCAATCTGCCACAAAACACTTTTTAAAAAATTAGAAAATATGGGCATCAAAGACAAAGAACTCCAACTATTGAAAAGTTACATGAGCGACAGAACACAGCAAGTCAAAATTAATAACTATACTAGCAAACCACTGCCGATTACACACGGAGTTCCACAAGGAAGCATACTAGGGCCCGTTCTTTTCACATTTTACATAAATGAACTTTGCAACATGGAAATAGATGGAGAAATAATTAGTTACGCAGACGACACAGTTTTACTATTTAAATCTAAGGATTGGAATAAGGTTTATAACATAGCGAATCTAGGAATCACGCAAGTGAAAAAATGGTTGGACTCAAATACACTTACACTAAACATATCGAAAACAAAATTCACAACGTACAGCATAACTAACACAGGACAGCCAAAAAACAATACAAACACCATAAAAATACACGAATGCATAAACACCAACATCTGAGATTGCCCTCCTCTAGAAAAAACAGAACAAATAAAGTATCTAGGAATCGTAATTGACCATAATCTTAGATGGACACATCACATCAAACAAATCACAAATAGGCTCCTCAGAACAATACACATTTTCCTAAATATAAGAAACATATATAAAATAAAACAATTGAAAACAATATATTTTGCACTATGCCAATCAATAATAGAATATGGAATATTTGCTTGGGGAGGAGCAACAAACGCAGTTATCACTCAAATAGAAATCGCACAGAAAACGATATTAAAGGTAATACTCAAAAAACATAAACTAACCAACACAGACCAAATATTTAAAAGCTGTGACGTACTTGATATACGCCAATTATGTGTTAGAACACTACTAAACTAGATTTTCGATCAAAAAAACAAACCCCAACAAACACAAAATATCACTAATAGACCGGTCAGACAAGCGTACAAAGAAAACATTAAAACTCCAACGGTAAACACTACCTTTGGACAAAGACACCATAAATACCACGCTATTAAAGCATTCAACAGTCTTCCACTTGAAACAAAAATTGAGGAAAATAAAAATTAATTCAAACACAAAATAAAAAATGGATTAAAGAACAAAAAGACAATATTACCAAAATTCTATAACATAAAATAATAAAACATATACACGCAACACAAAAAAAATATATAAAACATGCAACACGCACAAACACATAAATCATTATAAATGCCGATTTACATTCTCTTTTAATATTTTTCTTTTAGTGTGATAATTATATTTTAAATTTTTATCTTTATTTTTAGTTTAAATTTATCTTTATTTTAATGTTGTTTTTCTTTTTTTTTAATTGTATAAATTCTTATATATTTTAAAATGGGGGCTTCAGCACGGGTAAACAACCCAGTGAGGCCAACATTTCTGAATTAGAATATGAAATATTGTAAAATAATGTATGAACAAAATAAAAAAAATAAAAAAATTGGTGTACATTGCGTATAAAATTTTACATCTGTAAATTTGGTCACATTCGAAGCATCATTTCGATTTTCATCTTGTGGTCTTTCACCACACGGCGATAACTTACTGATACAAAATATTCTTATTTATTAAAAGAACTGGTCAAGTTATTTGTTTTTCTGTTAAAAACGGGACTTTAAAAAATTAATTTACAAGTTTCATAAAAAAACTCTCGATAAAGCATAAATTTGTTATGGGGAAGTCGAAACAAATTTTCTTAAAAATTATGGTTTTAGAAATAAAAAAATAACAATTTTGTACAGGACGTGTTTGCCTGCACAAGAAAAGACTGTAAATAATAAGCACCGGCACACATCAGCCCTCAACCTGGGTAATGATTTAAGTAAAACACCGTGAGGTCTTCTATCCAAACCATCATAAAAGAAAGACGATTCGAATCAAAATTCAAATTTTAATTACAAGTATTGTACTGGTATACAGAACGTACAAAAGGGTGTAGCTTATAGGTACTTCCTATTTTTTACAGCCAACCCAATTCAAGAGAAAAAGTTATATGTATTTCAATACAACTGGGTTTTAATACACAGGTAGAAAACAGAAACAATCGGAAATCTTTCAGCGATAATTTCAGATTGGAGCACATTGTGTATCATCGCGCCATACGATACAGCAAATGGCGTGGACGACTGCTGCAGCAGTGGCCAGTTCAATTGGTAGCCAGCAGGAATCGGCCAGCTTCTAGGTTGTCAGCATCAATGGCTAATTCAGTCGGTAGCCAGGAAGAATTTGCCAGCCTCTAGGTTCTCAACATCAATGGTTAATTCAGTTAAACGCCAAACGCGCGCCCAACATTTGTACACAGTTGACATTTGTCAAATGAGAACGGGTCGCTTCTACGATTGGTTCTTAAGTTCAACAGCTGGGCTGTGGAACAAACTGCCGGCCTCTGTGTTTACTCCCTTCTACAACATGGGACTCTTCAAGACCCATGTTCACTCCTTCCTCTCCACAAATAGACCCTCCACACAGCATCCCCAAAGATGACATAGGCCCTGAGGGAAATTATTTTCTTCAGGGCCTCCTGTGTGGAGTTAATATAAATAAATAAAAGTTAGTAGCCAGAAAGAATTTGCTGACCTCTAGGTTGTCAGCATCAATGGCTAATTCAATCGGTAGCCAGGAAGAATTGGCCAACCTCTAGGTTCTCAGCATCAATGTCCTAATTCAGTCGGTAGCCAAGAAGAATTGGCCAGCCTCTAGGTTTTCAGCATCTGTGGCTGGTTCAGTCGGTAGCCAGGAGGAATTCATCAGCCTCTAGGTTGTCAGCATCAATACAGCAAGGATTGGCCAGCCTCTAGGTGATCAGCGGCAGTGGGCAGTTCAGTCGGCAGCCAGCAGGTATTCGTTAGCCTTTAGGTTGTCAGAATCTGTGGCTGGTTCAGTCAACAGATTGATATATTTTTTAACTAGTAAATATTATGATTTGGAAAAAGGGGTCATCAAACTTTCAGGTGTTCAACTTTAGCCGCAATTAAAATTAAATGCAATAAAATAATTGTTCATGTTCAATACAAATTTTAATTATTGTTATCCCATTTCATCTATTATATTTATAAGGGCAAGGCTACCTGCGTGAACACGTGTTCAGATATATTCTGAATGACAAATATTTTTTTTAGTTTATCTTTTCATCCATACAAAATTTAATCCGTGAAGGGCGACATGATTACAGATAGCATTTACCATTATGCAAGGTACCGCAAATGTAATTTTATTATTAATACATTTTTTATATCTTTGTAATTTATTTTACAAGTATATATACCTAATGGTTCAAGGCTATTTACATGTGTTTTTTTAACAATACTTACTATCCCAGTAGAGATATCGATTCTCGTGTTTGAGATAGGGAGTATCGGCAGTTTTAAATTAAATATGTAAGTCATTAAATACTGTAACAATAGTGCTATGAAATTAGTAGAGAAATACAAATGTTTTTTTAAATCTATTTAATTGTTACGCATTCCAGGATTCCAACCAGCAACTTTTTAATCTGTAGCCAATATTCCAAAATTGAGATAACCGATCGGAGACACATCTATTATTTTTTTAAATACTGTAACATGATGCACCATACTTAATGTCAAAAGTTAAACTTATTGTGAAAAGAGTAACGAGTCAACTTGCTCGATCTGTAAGCCACTCGCGTACATAGTGGAGGTTATAGCGCTACAGATTACCACCTCTGTTCCATCCTTCATGAACTGTTGTCATCCTGACAATCGTGTAAAGAGGAAGGTACATGCGGTCATTTTTCAGCACCTCTTTTTCAAGTGCGGTCTGCTTTAGCTCAGGGGACCCATCAATCTGTGCCCGTGAGGTGGAAGAGTTAATCACATCTGCGATGGATTGCCACATTCCCTTCTCCATCAAATCCTCTGGCACAAAGCCGTGGTTTGACCATCGCTGTGTTGCCCAATGGCCGCCTGGCTAACTAGGCTCTTCAAAATAACAGAGAGACTCTCTCTTCTATTCCGCACTGCAGTTTCCAAATAAAAGAACCAAAGATTCGGAACAAGAAGGTTATTTGGGTCTTTAACTTGTTAAAAATTGATAAATCCAGCTGGTCAGACGGAATAAAAGACCTGATTATTTAGAGGTGATCTGCAGAATTAACCTTAGTGCTCTCAAAATTATTTAAACTATCACTCAAAAGTGGAAAGGTGCCAGATCTTTGGAAAAGCTCGTTCGTCCACCCAATCCCTGAGAAGGGTGACCATTCTGATCCTTCCAATTACCGCCCCACAGTCATCACTTCCATATTTTTAAAGGTATTGGAAAGGGTGGTTAATAACAAGTTGCTCACATACCTCGAGAATAACAACATTCAAAGTGATCGGCAATATAGATTTCGTCTAAACCGATTGTTCGGCAATCTGCTCGGTTATGTGAAGCATATTTGGTGGCGGTACTTGGAATGTTTTGAAGAAACTCAAATCATCCGGTAGGACATCTCCAAAGCCTTTGATAGAGTCTGAAATCGGGCGCTTGCCGGAAAATTACTATCGTATGGGATCGATCTAACCCTACATAGTTGGATTACGGACTTTCTCAAAGGATGAACAATTCAAACCGTAGTTGACGGTTTTTCTTCCTCTCCGCACCAAATAAATGCAGGAGTGACACAAGGACCTGTGCTGTCGCTGACGCATTAAGTTATGGCATTAAGTTCTGTTGTTTTATACGTAAAAACAAAATTGAAAATTTTAAATTTAATAAAATGTGGATATATCATATTAATTTACATACCAAAAGTAATGTACCAAAGGCGATTATAAGAAAAAATATGAAAAAAAATTAAAGAAAATAATGATTTTTTTTATAGAAAGGCATTAAAAGCGAAGATACAACTAGTTAAACGTATTATTATCAAATTATATTTTTTAATAATGTTCCGGAACATGCCTAAATTTGAGCTGTGTTGCTCGTTGGAACAGAAAGGTCATATCTGCACCTACTCGTACTCCTGGTTGGATTTTTGTGTTCAATGGTATTAATGTTGTTTTCATTTTTATAAACATGCATCATTATCTTTTTTGTAAAATACTGTCAAAAATCAAGTACACTGATTTCCCTGAAGAGAGTGTCGCTAGAATATCTGAAAGGTTTCTTCACAATAACACGTAAAATAGAATTCTGTGCCTTCAATAACGGGTTTAATATTGATTTTCCGATACAAAAGTCTTGAGTTTGTTAAATTTTCCGCCATGAAATAAATAAAAAAATCGGTGTGCGTACTTTTTTAGCTTTATTTTAAATTTAGTGTTTCCATTTTATCAATTTTTATTTTCAATTTTAACGCCTAAATATTTAATAAATTTAACAAACTCGAGGGCTTCACACTCACAGAGAGAGTTATTATTTACAAATCTACAGTTAATTTTAAGTATTGTGAGGGAGTTAGGTGTTTTGGGTTGTCCTGCAATAGTAGCACTGGAAGTTAGGTATTTAGTTTTTGGTACGTTTAAAATAAGTAAATTGCTGTCCAGTAGGGTGTATCGATTTTAAACTTTTTTTTTGTTTTCAAATTCCAAGTTGAAAAAAAGTTGCTACTAGATACCACAACTTACCACAAAAAATTTTGGATTTTTAAAAAAATGTTTAGGTCTCCCGCACAAGGCCTAAAGTTTTAATTTTTTTCAAAAAATATCAAATTTTTTTAAAATTTAAAAAAATAAAATCGTAACTTTTGTGTTTATTCCAATTTAAAAAACAGTAATATTAGGGCATAAAAATAAGTAAGGAACGATTTTTTTTAAATAAAAAATGGATTTTAGGTCTCCCGCACAAGCCCTAAAGTTTGTTAATTTTGATGAAATTTTGTAATTTTGTGTACATATATGAACCATGTTTTTTTTAAGTTTAAGCCACCGGAATTAATTGTACTTTTCTTATAGAAGGCATAAAATGAGACAATATATATATATAATTCATATATACATATATTAAAAATATATACCACATATATACTATATAATATATAATATGTTTTTTACTTGAAAAAAGATAGTTGGACGGTGTAAATTGTATGAGAAAGGTGTTGAAAGAAACTAATGTTATTTGCTATTACTGTTGTTTATTTCAAAAGTATAAAAGGTTTCAATATGTCATAAAATGTAGTATAATAACTAAGTATAAAATGTTGCTGATTACTTTCCATAAAGAAGAGTTGGCCAAACGAAACCCCAGCAACATCTCGCACGCCAGGGTGGCTTACTCTGGCAAATCGAGTCCTTCGTTTGTATGTTGCCACCGATGATCCGACCCCTCAGCTAACAAAGCTTGCAGAGTTCATAATGAAGGTCTACATACCATCATGGTTCTCAATTAAGTGCAATCCCCAAATCCCGCAAGCTTCCATTCATTTTTTTTAAATGTTTCTTTTCAGCAATTACTTGGAAGATGAGCTAAAAAAGTCGTCCATGCAACGTTACAGAGAAATGCTTTCATGACTCACCCAGAGCATGTTTGATAGCTATGCTGTTCGATGAACGAAAACATATCAGAGCCTTGGCTTATAAGAGAATCCAGAAAGCTTGCGCAACCGAAAGGAAAGGGGTAAGGGTATTTAAACCCCCTCAGATCAATTTTGATGCCGAAGACTTTAAAGATATGATTGACTGGCAATCCACTTCAGTAACCGAACCCCCTCTTGTTACTGATATGAGCCTAGAAGAGTTGGAGTCAATTGCGGAAACTGGCAAAAGTAGAAGGGTTGAATTTAGAATTCCTTCTCACACTCAAGCGGTGGAACGAATTGTCAACGAAGTCACAGAAGCTTCGAAGCGAGTATGTGGGCTGATCGAAAGAGATGATTTTATCCGTGCCAGACTGGTAGACCGTAAAGTTCTAAATACGTTCGAGACCAAGAGCCAGTACAAAACCTCTGCAAAGGATTAGAATTTAAGTAAGTTTTTTTTCGACTATTTTGTATTTATAATGTTTCTAAATAACGTCTTACATATTAAATTGAAATTTCATTTGGTAACTGTAATAACATTTATAAAATTTTCACTAGGCCTATGTAAATACTATACATAACTTTGATTTAAGGTTTTGAAACCAAGATGAAAGGACGAATACTTAAACAAGTGAGTAATTTTGCAGTAGAAAAAGAAAACTCCCACTCATGTCGTATGGAAAGTAATCAGCAACATTTTGTACTTAGTTATTATACCTACTACATTTTATGACATGTTATAATCTTTTATACTATTGTAATAAACAACAGTAATAGCAAATAACATTAGTTTCTTTCAACACCTTTCTCATACAATTTACACCGTCCAACTATCTTTTTTTCAGGTAAAAAACATATTATATATATATAGTATACATGTGGTATATATTTTTAATATATGTATATATGAATTATGTATATATATATTGTCTCATTTTATGCCTTCTGTTAGAAAAGTACAATTAATTCTGGTGGCTTAAACTTAAAAAAAACATGGTTCATATATGTACACAAAATTACAAAATTTCATCAAAATTAACAAACTTTAGGGCTTGTGCGGGAGACCTAAAATCCATTTTTTATAAAAAAAATCGTTTCTTACTTATTTTTATGCCCTAATATTACTGTTTTTTAACTTGGAATAAACACAAAAATTACGATTTTATTTTTTTAAATTTTAAAAAAATTTGATATTTTTTGAAAAAAATTAAAACTTTAGGCCTTGTGCGGGAGACCTAAACATTTTTTTAAAAATCCAAAATTTTTTGTGGTAAGTTGTGGTACCTAGTAGCAACTTTTTTTCAACTTGGAATTTGAAAACAAAAAAAAAGTTAAAAATCGATACACCCTACTGTCCAGCCACTGTTTCACTCTGTACCGGTGTTCGCAAGGTGGTGTGTATCTTTCCAATCATCGCCTACAAACAATATAACTTTTTTTTTTTTTTTTAATATCCTGTGCGCTACCCGACTCGCTAGACAATTCTGTTAGGAGCCGGGTAGCAGTATCATTACATATATTTTGTAAAAAAATCAGGGCTTAATAAAAAATACAAAAGAATACATAAAATAATCAAAATATAAAATATTACTTACATATATAAAAATAATTGAACAATCTTTAGTGTTAGAGTTCTTACGTATAGAGTAATGTTGACTTTAAAAATAAAAATTACTAAGAAAAATACTTTAGCTTAATTTAAAACACTATAAACAGTATAATATTCTGTGAATGTGTAAAAAATAAAATAAAATGCAATAATAATACGTTCAATTGCTTCACATAAATGATGTACCCATAATAAATACAATGCAAGACGGAAAGAAAAATGCAATAAAGAAAAAAAAAGAGAGAGAAAAGGAGAATTCAATATATAGGAGACGGTGACCGGATAAATCTTGACAACGATAACTCATCACATCTTTAAAAAGTTATATAAAGTCTTGGAAAGTGATGAAACAAAAAAATATTAACTGGGTTAAGTAGGTTAGGTTAGGTTAAGTTTAAATTTTATTTTTTTTCATCGTTTCAAATGACTTTATATCACTTTTTAAATGTGTGTTGAATTGTCACTGTGTTGAGTTATCATGGAACCGTTGGTTACGGAGTTCGAAATAAGTTATGTTATAAAGAAAAGGGCCTTAGTGTGTAGTGCTAATAGCCACATTAATTCTTTGTTGGAATCTTAGATATAAAACTTTGTATCCACTGAAAGGCTTTTCCCGTTTTTATATGCATATATTTTGCAGTCTCTGTCTTGGCCAGGTCTAGGAAGAGACCACTGGATTTCTTGCCGCGGTCCAATTTTTTTGCAATAATTTCCGTTAGTTAGGCAATCACCGATCTAAAGCCTTTCTGGTTTGGGCTTAGAATTTTATGATTTTCCAAATATTCGTTTAATATCACTTTAGATACCGCGCTTAACAGTGATATTGGCCTATAATTTTCCACGAGAAATATTTATGCATGTATTGAGTTCGTTTATAAAATAGTTTAGAGCATTGTTAGCATTACTTTCTTCACAAATATATTCCCATTTTTAATTAAAATCATTAACGCCTCATAATCGATAGCCAATTTGTGATATATTTTACCATTTTTGGTTTCTGAGTTTGGGATACTGATTGCAGTGGGGTAGTGGTCAGTAATTGTTTTATGCATTACAAAAGCGGTTGAACTTGTTATGTTTCTGGTATATATACGATCTACATACGAGCTTGAACTACCTTGTAACAGTTGTAAAATTAATATCGGAAATAAAGTTTATTTTTGCTATAACATATACATATAAATTCATGTCCCCAATCAGCTTGTATTGTTGGTAATCCTTTTAATTATTTTGTCTCTACTATGAGATTTTCCAGGAAAAATTGGATGACATTGAACG
The DNA here is from genome assembly GCA_026573805.1 of Hesperophylax magnus. Taxonomy (NCBI): domain Eukaryota; kingdom Metazoa; phylum Arthropoda; class Insecta; order Trichoptera; family Limnephilidae; genus Hesperophylax; species Hesperophylax magnus. The sequence goes on from JAIUSX010000073.1 coordinate 166,036, forward strand.
AATACAGTTTTTAGCATATTTGATATAATCAGAGATTTTCACGGCTAAACGTATTATTGTGACTAATCTACTTTATAACAAGAACAAAGAATAATGGCTTAAGCACGAGGACACAAGATACTGCAAGATAATAACCAATAAATAAATCCCAAAAATATTTCCAAAACGTATCATCCTCACCATTTTTAAACCCGTTCCACTATAAAATGATTTATGAAACACTTTACCTAACCTAACCTAACCTAACCCAAAGCAACACCCAAATTTCAATAAACGGTATAATTACTAAGTATTACAAAAATATATTTACAGATGTAATTATTTAGGTAGTGCTATATTAAACGGCTCAGTAATGAAAACGTTGGAGGATGTTTCATCAATTTATGTGACAGCTTCGGTTTACGATACGCCGCACTAAGGTCCCGTTAGAGGAAACTAGCTAGACAAAAAGATTTCAACGATGTTTTTATTTATGTATAAAAATATTCTCACAACATTGAAAAATGTCCACAGTATTATGTTCACATCGATAAAAAATTAAAAATAATACGAGCGATACGTGGCAACGTTGTAAACATGACACTTCCGATGTGCCAATCGTTCGCTCAGCGGTCAGTCGCTTTCGGGTGTGCACGCTGTTCGATCGTTAGTGTTGTTATTTGAAATCGGAGAGAAATTACACAAAGATTAAAATATATAGTATGTTCTTTTAAATTGCTTTAATTATTTTATAATTTGCTTATTCAAAATAACTTTCATTATTAATTAAAAGTCGTGAAAAAAGTTTCAATATTTACAATTATTTGCCAAAGTTTGATTAAACTTTCAAAATTGTGTACCGATTTGTAGCACCAAACAAAATAGTTTCATATAAAACCATTATTTGTGTATAATATCTTATAAAATTTGTTTGCTCAAACTTGCTCTTTTGTCTTTTACAGAGCCTGTACCTACAATCTATCGTTTGGATATTTTGGAGATTCTAGAAGTAAAAGGCACGTCAAAGTTGAATTGTGCTGCAATACGGCAGTGTGTTTATGAACGTATAAAATATTGATTGAAAAAAAACTGTTTAGTCTTGAGGATAGTTTACTTAAGAAAAAAACCCCTTCGTTTATATTAATATTTTGAAAATGGTTTAAAGTCGGAAGAAGTACTTTAAAATTGAAGTAAACACGCAAAATGGCTTAACACAGTTTTTATTCTTCTTGTAGAGACTCGTGATGAGAGACTACGTGGTAGACCAGAAAAAGAATTTGGTTTATGCTCGTCAAAAAGGAAAACAAGAAAAATTAAATGTCTTCTGAACTCTCGAAGTCCACAAGAACCCTCTCATACTACTCAAATCAGCTTGAGGTCACATGGAAAACGGGATGCTGCCAAAATATCAACAACACATTGTGATGTCTCATCTAGTGGGGTCTTAAAATTATTATCGATTCCAGAAGTTCTAGCGAAGAAAATACAGAAGTCTGTTGACAAAGCCAATGTTGGAACATTAGCATTTAATAATAGTGACGATAGTGACTCGGCCAGTAATTCATAAACAAAAAATGTCATTCTGTTTTGTTCTTATATTATCTTAAAAAAATATTTTTAACTAATAACTTAAAATAAGTACTTCGTTATGACTTAACCGAACCATTATACCATAGGCATTTTATTAGTAATTAATTTTGTTTTCAAAAATCTGTAACAAGGGCTAAAATAAATTTATATTTTTTTAAGTATTTGTTTTACATTGTGACCCTTTTGCATTAAATGCCATGAAAAAATATTTTGTCTAGCTAGATCGAGATTTGGGACCACTGTGCGCCGGTAAGTTCCCGTCACATCAAATTTAGCCTCGGACCACGTGGTAAAATACGATCGAGGTGAAAAGCTGAAATGAAACTGCCTAATGACACAGTTTATAAACAAAAATTCTCCACGACAAGGTCGGCTCCATCATATTAAGCTCCAAATAACTGGCGATCAACCGTTATTTGACAAGATTATTATGAACGTTCAGTACTTAACGGTACATTGTTGGTAATATATCGATGACTAGATTCGTATTAGATAAATAACTTTACTAATAAATACCGCTGTGTAATATATAATTTTTTTTAATGTCAACTCATTTATTGAGGTTTGTCGTCGCTACTAAGTCGATCGTTATTACTTAATGTAGTTACAATTATTAATACCTACAATACAAATATGGGCTTATGATTTAATTTGTATTTTTACATTTTTTAACATTCTTAAATGCCTATTGAGTATCTATGAATATGTCTTTCTCGTTAAAATCTTTTCTTTGGGTATAGGCTACGAATGAATAAACTACATACTCTGGTGATATTACGAGGGAACAATGACAGTCTTAGCAGTCACAATATTCTATAAAAGCTTTCTTAACCCTAGAGTAGGCGCGCTATCGGCATTTTGCCGCCCTCTGCAAAAAAAAGTTGATAATTCTTAAATCTATTGCGCGTAAACTTTGCGCTTTTTAGTAGCTGCCCTTACTATTGTTCGCAACCCGTGCCGAAAAATTGGACGCCATCGGTACGCGGAGGGCTGCTTGAGAAGGAGTTTGTTATTATCAAGTTTCGTCCGGCGGCGATTTGCTCACTGCGCGCCTACTCACGTAAGTAAAAATTGTGCTCTATATTTTTTACGGTTTAATACAATTATTTTCTTAAAATGAAAACTATTCACTTATTTTGAAAAATACAAGTGATAGCAAAACTAAATATAAGAATTACTTGTGACTATTATAGTAGGTACTTCTAAATAAAGAAACTAATAAGTAGTCGGACACTCTTAGTTCAGCAATAAATTACAGTATTGTGGGTAGAATGAAAAGTTAAATGTTCTATTATGTATCATTATAAACGCAAGTCTATAGCAATTGGACATTCTATTATGCTTAGAGTAAATAAGAATTGTTTATTTACAAATTTGAAATGTAGACTATATCTTATGATACTTTTATTGTTAAAACTAAAAAAGCCCTTTTATTTCAGTGTATCATACGTGTCCAGAACCAAGCCAGAATTTTCAATAAAATTCATATGTACGTAAATGAGTCCAATGAAGTTGTTTTCATCAATGATGATTATTGCCGGTATAAATAGCCAAATAATTTAAAAATCCAATACTAAACACTTGAAGCTACGCTGAGAGTACTTGAAGGAGATTGCGATGGTCCTGGTAAGCCATATATGACCGCAAAGTCTTTTTTAGAGACTTTAAATATTCCTCTGAGGAACCAAATTGCTCGCTTTGTTCGTATAGAACTATAGAACAAGCATCATCTTCAAAGAAGGAAGGCAAATGCATTATATTTCCATCAAATAAAAATAGGCGCACGAAAAAAGGGTGTTGCAGATGCTCAAAATTGCTGTGCAATGAACATTTGCACATACATAGAAGACTTTTTCGCCAAAACATATCTTGTAGATTTAGAAAATATTTAATGTTGTTATTTTTTTCCATTTTTATAAATATTATAGAAGGATAATGTAGGAAAACTTAAAAAAGTAAATTAAAATGTTAAATTTTATAAAGTCGACTGAAAACCAAAGTTCCTTAAACAGAGTTCAATAAATATGTCGATTTGTAATTCTTTATTTGTGTTTTACTTAAATCCTGAAAAAATAAATTAATTAAATTGCAGTATTCCTACTTAAAGTGGTCCACAAAAACGAGCGGCAAAATGCTCCCCACGCGCCCACTAACGTTTTACGGAAAGACGCGCCCACTCTAGGGTTGACACAGCTGGGTAAATTCGACATTTCTGTGGTTGACGCATAAAATTTCTTACCCAATAATTTTTCGTAAATGAGAATTTGACACCACATAATTTACAAAAACTTATCTTTATTTATATAAATTTTAACAAAAAAACACTTAACGACAGCAAAATTTGTCATGAAAATAATCACATTTGTTAAAATATTACATTTAATTGAGAATGTTTACAAATTACAAAATTTTATAAAAAAGCGGGTAAAAAATCTTATGTTGACATCAAATCCCATCTAAATAAACTAATGTGGGTAAAGGATCTGACATCACAAAAACCTTACGTTGACATCGTATCCTATATAAATAAATTTATGTGGGTAAAGGATATGACGTCACAAAAACCTTTCGCACTAAAATAAATAATAAATAAATAAAATTATAGATCAACTTTAAAGCATACATGTGTGCATATATGTGTGAATACGGCACACGAGTCCAGACTGCTCTTAACCATCTGGAGCCAGTGAGACTAAGGCATCCCTATTTGGGGCATGTTGTGAGTTGTGAGTTTGAAGGTAGTGGGGAGGAAAAGGAGGTGGGAAGAGCAACTATTCAATTCTGCATGGTGGTCTTACACCAGGGCGATACTGAGAGTATCTTCCACTCTGGAATAGAGGTGAGTAAAATAACGTGAAGCAGTTTTTTTGTAAGCGTTTAATTTAAAAATATATATTTTTTCTCCAGTCCTCTATTGGCCGTCCGTAAACCGTTAAAAAAACGATTATTTATTAAACGCTTTCTCGCTAAACGGTCACCCATTACCCATCCGTCCACGATTGGGCGCCCGTGAACCGTTGCAAAAAACGCTTCCACCCGCCCGCGATAGTCCGACCGTAAACCAATGCAAAGAAGCGCTTATTACAGAAGAAACAAAATTTGTATAATGTATACAAATGGTAGGCCCCCAGCTTAAGAGATTAAACAAAACACGAGTCAAGTGTGATCCATCTCTGAAATTCAATATAATGCACCTAATTTTTGGAATGTAGAAAAAAGGATGAACGCTTTTCCGTAGTTACTCGTGAATCAAAAAGTTCTCAATTTTACTACGTGTCTTTATACTGATAATTCAAAAAAGAATGTTTACAATAATGGTAGATTTGCTTTGATTTATTTTGTCAAGTAATATAAAATAATAATAATAAAATGTCACCAATAATCATTATCTCTCCTAAAAGGGTTCAATCAATTAGGTTATAAAAATTTACCAAAATGGAAATAAAAAAGCTTTTAGTTTGTTCAGCGCCACCTTGAGAATAATAGATACACAAGAACAATAATTGCTTTTAGAATTATTATCAGTATGTTGTATTATTTGGAATGATTCATTTTTAATATGTACCTACCTACTTGCAGTCATAAATAATATTATTGTTTGAGGGGATATATAAATAAAAACCTTAAAGACGCTGTTTTACAGTGTTATGATTGCTCAAAGCAGCTAACAGGCTACTACGCAGTTATGAATATATCAGCACGTGGCCGGATACGAATCACGTGCTAATAGCATGTCTACAATCGGATGATTACCAATACATACGCGTACGTCGGCGATGTCACTGCATGTTACGGCCAACGCGTACTAACGACCAATCAAATGGCCGTAATAGGAAACATGACCAAATAGGGCATCCCTTCCACGACGCGCCTCGAGAAGCAAGCGGACAAGTACTTGCCGGCCGACCGAGACCGCCAGTCTTCGACGGACCGGGTTGAAATCAACACTATGGAATTTGTTCCCAGATCGCGGGTGGCCGCCAATTCCCGGCGGGAATACGTTTTATAACTGTGCAGTATCACGAAGTCCAAGTTCACAACTTCAGGACTATCACCAGCCAACCACAGCGCCCTTACGTTATACAGATGGGTCATGTCTCCATCGTCCTCATCAGACTGAGGCGGCGAACTGTTTTCCCGCCCAGACCTACGGCCCGCCCTCGCCGCCAGCCTCCTACCACTGCCTGATGCCAGCTACCGCCCATACCGTCCACGCCAGGCTGAGGCAGTGAACTAGTAGACCCCTGCCTCAGTCCTGAGCGTCCGCCCAGCTCAGCCTGGTCGTGAAGAGCCCCTTGGCAAACCGACCAGTGCATCAGCCTCCTCCATGCCGTCTCTGCCTCTGGCCTGACTGAGGCTGCGACCCGTTGTTCCAGCCTAGTCCGGAGAAGCCGCTCTGCCACTGCCTTGCCGTTAGGTGCCCGCCCACGCTGTCGCCGCTCCTTAGGCGCCCGCCTATCGCTGCGCGGTGAGCTATAGCTCCCGCCCACGCCCGCACCCGCCTAGGCCTCTTGTCTATGGCATCCTCCGTTAATTCACACGTGAGCTTCTAATGTACTTAATTCTGTCAGAGCCTTAGATTCCGTAGTTTGCCCTAGTAAAATATAGGCCTTAAATCGCCATGTATCTAATATAGAACTGTCTGACCTTCCGTTTATGTAATAATAAACATATCATCCCAAGGTAACCTGTTTTATTGGAAATTGTCTAGTACCCCCCTGTATAGATTGAGTTTCAAGCTCTACCGGCCGTCTAGTACGGCGGGTGTTATTTACCCAGTAACACACATGTATAACACGATAATTTGATAACATTAACTGTCCTAAGTTAACACTGGCGACCCAAGGGGTACTAGGTTACGTTAACTAACAATCGTAAGTTAATACTGGCGCCAACGTGCCGGGGACTGACTTTTAACTGACAAATAATACTTTATAACTCCAACAGTTAACAACGTGTTAAGTATTATCAGCGCCTTGGCTCCTTGGAAGTCGGTGCCCGGAGTAAACTGCTCTAATTGCGCACGTACAGGACCAGCACTGAATCTACTGCATCAAATTTGGAAACCCACTTAAAGAAAAATACCTCGTTGCATCTTCAACTTTGTTCATTTCTAAAACTTCCGGTCGGCAAAAAATAATATTTCAGCCTGCAAGTCAAACCAAGGAGCTGTCGATTAAAAAGTATTTTTTTATATATATATGAATACTGCACAAATGTCCTGGGCCAATGGGGGTATGCCATCCCCATTATTGAGTTTTTAATTCTCCACACAAGAGGCCCGGAGGAAAAATAAACGTCAGGGCTTAAGTCATTTTTGGGGATGCTGTGTGGGGTGGGGTACTTTTAGAGAAGGGAAGTAGAGTAAGTAAGTAGAGGAAGTAGAGTAAGTAAGTACTGGGAATGAAAAAGGTATGATGGGAAGGTAAGAATCTGGGGGTCAATGTGTCGAGTAGTCATTCCCAATTTTGTTAATTTGTTAAATCCGTTAAAGCAAAATTTTGTTTTTTTATTTAAGTATTTAAATTTATGTTTAAACGGTTTCGGGAAACCGAAACGATTTCATTTTTTTGATAAACCGAATCGCCCTCTTCTACTCTGGAATGTGGAGCAAGTATATTTTAAATAAATTAAATTTACTTTGACACTCCATGATTTGAACCCGCGATCTTCGAGGTAGGTCGAGAGCTTTACCCACTGAATTTTTCTCGTCAATCAAAGATTTGTTTCCACGCCTATGGCTTGATTTGACAAAGACCCACTGCTCTTGGCCTAAAGTAACAGTACAAAACCGCGATTATTTGAATCTAGTATTTCTTATCATTGTTCGTGGCTTATGTAATTGTTCACCTAAATTACACCAGACCGTGATTATTTATTGATTATAATGTCATGTAAGCTATTAATTTCAAGATAGTGTGTACGTATTAAGACACCAGCAAAAAATCTGAATAATCATTGATTTTAAACTTAATTTAAAACAGTTTTTTGTTACAAATTCGAAAAGCTGTCATAAAAAATATGTTTTACGGCTTCTCTTAACTACAGGGTTTTCCAATAAGGAAAATAGCTCTTAACTACAGGGTTTTCCAATAGGACCGCTCCTCTTTCTGATTTTTATTAACGACATTACAGAAAATATTCTGCATTCCAGGTCACTTCTTTTTGCTGATGACCTAAAACTATTCTTGGAAATTAAAACTTAAGAAGACTGCATTCGACTTCAATCGGACATTAATAGAATTGTTGATTGGAGTAAACGGAATCAGATCGAATTCAATGTTTCTAAATGTTTCATTCTTTCTTTCACACAGGCACGTCATACTTGGTTTTACCGGTATACCATGAATGCCCGAAGTTTAAAACGTGTCTCCACTATGAAAGATTGGCATCATGTTTGATAGTAGGCTGACATTTCATACTCATATCGAAATGACGTGTAGTGCTTCACTGAAAATGCAGGGCTTCGTCCTACGCACTGCGAGGAATTTTAGAGACACCGGGTTCTCCAAGTGCTTTACATTGCGTTGGTTAGGAGTAGGCTTGAGAGTGGGTCGGTGGTTTGGAGCCCACATCAGGTGAAGTATTCTCTCATGTTGGAGAGATTGCAGAAGAAATTTCTGAGATTTCTCTACCTGAGGGAGTATGGCTACTACCCGTGGCTCTATCCTACTGACTTTCTCTTGGGCATGCTCGGTATGAACCATCTACGGGTCAGAAGAGATATGCATATTGTATCACACTTCTTCAAACTGATTCGTGGATGGTTTGAAAATCCGACTATCATGGAGAGTATTAGTCTCTATGTTCCTGATGGTTATCTCCGTCACCAACAGCATAGACTGTTTTATCTCCCGGCCTGCAGGACTAACTTGCCAATGGTCATGCCGGTGGGGAGAGCAGTCTTGCTGTTGAACAGAATTAATTCGGATGTCGACATATTTAGCATCGGTGAAGCTGCCTTTAAAAGGCAAGCTCTATTGATGCTGGTATAGTTTATACACCGCTTACTTATTATGTAATACCATTTTACAAATGTACTTAAAAACGAAATAAAATGTAATTTTGTAATGTTTTTAAAGGAATAAACTACTTCAATTAAATTGAAAAAATTGAATTGAATTGAATTGAATAAGAGGTGTTATTTTGAATAGCTCGCTATTTCGGTAGATGTTACTTTTGCAACTGTCATTTTTTGACATTTGACAAGAAGAAACTACGTCATTAATAAAAATGGAATGATACATGCTTCAAAAACGCATTGAAATTATTAAAATTCACTTGAGTGAATCAAATGCAAATCATCTTGAGTGATGAGGCCCATTTCCACCTCGGTGGCTTTGTCAACAAGCAAAATTGTCGCATCTGGGGCTCGGAAAACCCAAGAGTTAGTGTTGAAAAGCCTCTCTATCTTCAACGTGTGACTGTTTTGTGCGGTTTATGGTCCGGCTGAGTCATTGGATCTTACTTTTTCGAAAATGAGACTGGAGCAAGAGTTACTAACTAAAAACTAACTCACTAACCATCACGCCGTTTCCCCGCAGGGGTAGGCAGAGAAGACGGACCGCCAAACAACTCGGTCTTAGCACACACTTCTTGCCTCATTTACATTCATACATTGTCTCATACATACTCTTCTATTATTCTGACTCTTGACATGGCAAGAGTTACGGTGAATGGATTGCGCTATCGAGAGATGATTAATGATTTTTTATGGCCGGAATTGGATGGTAGTTATCTGGACAACGTTTACTTTAAAAAAAACGGCGCTACGTGCCACAAAAGCAACGAAACAATTGATCTTTTACGATTGAAAATCAAAATAACATCTCTTATTGGAAAACCCTGTACAAAAAGAATGATTCCTTTACTGATGGTTTAAATATTGAAGATTCAGGAAGTTTTTGCCAATTTTTATTCAGTGATGCTAATTATTATCGGAATATTGACCTAGCATCATGCATAAATATTAATATAATTTATTTTTTTGTAGAAAGTAGTCACTTTTTTGTTTTGATTTTTTTTTTTATGACAAAATATCCTGGCTTTGATTCCTAGTTGTGACCATTTTTATGTGTATCTTTTACTGTTTCATGTTTCGTTTAGATTTATTAGTATTATCTTTTCTTCAATGATATATTTCATTGACTGGCATAACCTTCAAAATAAGTTAAAAAGAAAAAGTAATTATTGTTTAATTTAATTTAATTAATATTTTTAGTACCCTTCCAGATCGTCATCATCAGCGCTATAATTTCTCTCAGGGCCTCCGGTGTTATCTTTGACTATTGGAATACTTTGTAGAGGATTGTTGCCTCAAAATAACCCATTTAAAGGAATAACAACACATATTATTCAACGTCTTCTCGTATCATATGCTTTGCTGCTCAAATAATAATTTGATATGATTATTACGCTGATATTCAGATTTTCGAAAATGTATTTAATATTAATTGGTGTATATATTATCTCTTGGTATATTGAATAACTAATCATAAAGCCTTTCCCCGTGAGGAGTAGACAGAAAGGTTGCCAACCACACGACTCTGTCACTGAACACACTCCTTGCTTTATTCACATTCACATATCGTCTAATACATACTCTTTTGTTATTCTGACTCTTGACACGACTCAATTCAGGAATTCGTTTCGTAAGATGCCACGTCTTCTTCGGGCGTTTTCATCATATTTACACTCTTTTTTACTCTACGAACCCGAACAATCCAAGCGTCCATTTCTTAATCTCAAACAAAACATGAGAATAATAGATTTTAAATATAACTCAATTGAAGATTTAGAATATGCAGGTTAGTTCGTTATAAAATCACCAATATGGTTGAAATATTATTCTAAGAGCTGAAATTATTTTTTTTTTGGTTAAGTATTATTTCCTCCAAGAAGTTTATGAAAAAAAAAATCATCGGTTAGTTGTCATATTGGGAAACACTTGTATATAACTTAGAAAGCACCGTTTTGTGATAATATCAAACTAAAGGCCCTTTACATTGTTTGCAGGTAGTATGTAGCTTTTCTGAATAAAACCATTTTTAACTTTATTTTAAATATTTTTGAATAAAGTTTCTGTTCTAAAACTTAGTGAATTTAAAGATATCATAATGATGTCATAAATCTTTCACTAATCCCACTTCTCTGTAAATAAACAAACAAAGGGTAAAATTTACGATGAAGAAAAAAATTATGATGTTAATAATGCGTCGAATTCATATTTCTATCAGCACAAAAGAGTGTAATACTTCCATAACGTGTTTGTAAATATTGAAAGTTATTGTTCGTTTAATAAATCGCGTGTGAAATTATCGATCTACATAAAAGTCATCCCATATTATTGTTTTATTATAAAATATATCTTCGAATTATTACTATTGCATTGGTTATACAGCATGTTAAGAGATTTACCTGACTAACTTTAATCCGTGATTCCTGACATTATTTTCCATTTTCAAATCGAAGTTACCGCACTTTTCCCCCAGACACTCTATATATTTTATTTGTTGTCATTGGTCACTTAGCAGACCCAACCTTTCTAATATCTACTGATTTTATATATTTACAGATTTAAAAAAAACAGCGTTAAAAATATCACTTGAGGCCAAAATTTCGTTAACATTTTTTTCTTCAGATAATGTCAGGAATCCCTCGTTAAAGACAGTCTGGTATGTCCCTTAACACCTTTATACCGACAGAATATTTTATATGGAGAAATAAATTTTTAAAAAAACATTGTTTGCAGAATAACTTCTTATTAACAGAGACCGAACCTTTTTTTAAGTTTTCTAAATAAACGAAAACATTTCCAAATGGGATTTTTTTTAAATAGACTAATTTGTATTTCTTCTGTCTGTTAATTTGTTTGTACGTTCCGTTTCCGGATCAAGATAGTTGCCATTTTAATGTTTCAGTAAGGATTCTTCTTTCAAATGTGAAATCGTCGTGTTTATTCGAATATTCTAATTCTCATTTTTTTTTCTTAATGATGGTACTTACCTTCCTGAAGAAATTTTGAAAGAATTTTCATTGAGATAGTGACGTTTCTTCACATAATTTATTTAAAATTAAAAAACTGATAATTTAAAAATAAAAAAATAAATACTATTTTAATCCACTTTATTTTACATATTTAGAAATAGTCAACTAGTTTCGTTTATAACCTTTTTGAGGACAGTAATAATCTAAACTAATTGAGTGTAGATTTCCATTTTATATATATTTATATAGGAGGACATAACATCAGAGCGTAGTAGGTAGAGGGGTGGCAGGCGGGTAGGGGGTTACCCTTAGGGAACGGAACGGCTTTAAAGTTGGACTTTCAAAACAAAGTAATTTTTAATTTAAATTAAAATATCAAGCCACAAAGATTCTGCATTCTTCGATATTTTTATAAATATATCATTTTAATATAAGGTTTATAATTAAGTGGGTAGGAACTTAAGCAGAATCAAATAAGAGAATATTAGAAACATGCTTTTTGAAATCGATGTTAAAAAAAAAAATTCAGTTTTACTCGTAGATGATGTATTAATTTTACCTTCCACTCCTCATTGTTGATAACATACTATTATAATTAATATGCAAATACCTAAAATACTTATTTCAGTTTCGTAGTACTTGGAATTATGTTTAATCTTCTTTATTTTATTATGTCTAAGGACGCCCTTGGCTGCAAACAATGTATTGTAAGCTAAGTATGCTGGAGGTAAAATGTCAATCGCCCGCCGCACAACAGCTGATAGTATTTTCATAATGGTGTCAGTAAAGAGTTATTTTCGTAAATTTATTAAGTCTTGCCAGATATATATTTATAAAAATAATAATAAATCTTAACTTTGTAGTTTTCGGAGGATAGCTTCTATAATTTTTTTTTGTAATATGAAAATATTTTTGAGATTTATTATATTTCCCAGTTACCTATATAAGTTCCATTAAATTAAAAATAGTCATAAAGATTATGAAAATATAAAAAAAAAATAATTTTATATCGAGTTTTGCGGTGCACTTAGATAAAATAAACATATTTGCAAGTAACCAAACGTTAGGCTAGAATTATGTTAAAATACATTATTTCCTTGCCAAGAGAATAAAAAAACCACACTATTCTAGCAGATTTTACTAAAGTTCAAAATACCATTAAATTGAGGAAAAGTGCGGTAAGCTATTAACAAATCCATAAACCTTGATCTATGTTTCTTATTTAATTTTTTTTTATTTTATCGGACAATCTTTATGGCGCTGACATCGTTTACAAAAAATATCACCCCAAGGATGTTTTATCGTAGGAATTGCATTTCTGCACTGTAATTTTTTTGGTGATCAAATTATTCTTTAAATATATTAAAATTTTCGTAGAAAAAATAACTCCTCCACCACCGAAGAGATTTTTCTTGAATGACTTCAAGGGTTCTCGCAGGTTTTTAGTTTGAAATAAAAAATGATTTATTTCAAGGGTTTTCACCTTAAAATCAATTCTGATGTGAACCGTGTAGTGTGAACATAGATGATGATAAATGATATTGATATAGTCAACACGACTTTGACAAACGTCAATTGAGTCACGTCGAAGAAAATAATATAATATTTACCCAAAATTCTACAAGAATCAAAATGGGAAATCGTTTTTTTAAGGAAAATAACCAGATTTATGTTAGCAAATAGGTGTTGATACGTTTCAGAAAATGAATTATTTCGTAAAATTTATGTTAAAGTATCAGGAACGGTGATTTTTGTCTGAACACATTTAAGAATATTTGTGTATAAAATTTTTAATTCACTTAATTACATGAATTAATGCGTTTAAGAAAAAACAACAGGGTTTCTGGTTTAAAAATTGATTATAATAGAACAGACCTTTATATTTTTATCATTTAGCTGTTTTATGTTAATTATAATATATGTAACTAACAATATTTTCAACGTGATAGAAACTCAAGGTTACATAAAGGATGGGTCATAAAGTGGTGAATTTGAAAAATTCGTTGAAAAATATATTCAATAGTGCCGAAACAATTTTTTTTTCAATAATTCTGTCTAAGAACGCCATTTTATGTATGTGGCTAGGATATATTACAATGTTTTAATATATCAGCAATTAATGTAGACTTTAGTACAGGTATGCTCATGGTAGTACTCCCGAAATTATGTTATATGACAACTATTAAGAACTAACCATAAGAACCTGCAATCCTAAATTCACGTTTACGTCCGAATGGTTTTGCGGGTTTTGCGGGTTTTGCGGGTGCACAGCGTAAGTATCGTATATTTTAATTTACAAAATGACGATTCGCGCACTGTTTTTATGCATTTATTTCACTCCGAGATCGATTTGGCTGGCCTAATTTACTATCCCATTGAAATTTGGATTATTTTGTGTGTCAGAAAGTTTGAAGCTATAGGTTCCATCTTCAATCAAAAGCCTGTATACAGAAAGCAGTTTGAGAAGTTAGAATTTCCATACAACGCAATTCCGATTTCAACGGAATCAGGGAGATTATTCCCTAACTATTAATTCAGATCGGTACACAGCAATCAATGCTAAGACAATGTTTCATAGCGCAACTCTAACCAACTCCCAGCCTGCAGGACTAACTTTCCAATGATCATGCCGTTGGAGAGAGCAATGTTACTATTGAACAGAATCAATTCAGATTGATTGACATGTTTAGCATTAATTAAATTGCCTTTAACAGGTTAGCTCCGTTACTACTAGTATAGTTATTGATACCCACTGTATATATTTATGATATTATCCTGTTCAGATGTTTTCAAAAACGCAGTAAAATAAACTTTTTTTTAAATAACAAACTAATTAGAATTGACACTGCAAGATTTTCAAGGCTGTAATACCAGAACATTAAAAAAAACAAAGCAATACGCCATACGTGGAATGTGTCATTACAATCGTAAACGAGATGTTTGCAGGGAAACTCGTAGCTCACCGAGGGGATGAAGGAGTCCAGACCTGACTATCCCTGACCATTTTTTTCTGTAGACACATTAAAAGTCGAGTTTACTGCAATAATCCAACCACAACTGCCCAGTTGAAGTCCAATATGAGGAAAGAAATCGCTACTATTCTGCTACGAAGAGTGCGTCGTGATGGTTCACGAGCTCTGTAGGTACTACTGTTTTTTTTTAAATTGCAGGTGTCAATTTTTTAACGAAATAAACATTTGTTTCGGCACTATCAAATATAATTTTAACATTTTTTTTCAAATCCACCCTTCTTTATTACCCACCTTGTATGTAGCCGTATGTTAACATAAATTATATCCTGTATGTAGCCATATGTTATAACATTTATTATAATGAACATAAAATATTAAGGTCTCTATTATTTTATTTGGTTACAAGCCAATCTATTATTTATTCTTATTTTTTGGTTTCTTATTTCTCTTTTTGTATCTACTAAACAATATAAGCAAAAAGTTGTATTTGTCTTTGTTGTATGCCTTCATTCCAAATAATATGAATCTATCAGGTGAATCCGAGTATCCTAATTGCGATGTTGTCATCAGTTAAGATCAGAACAAATCGAGTAAAATTATATTATCATTCTGGTTTCAATAAATTTAACTAATGATACGTTATATCAGACTTATTGAGTTTTTCGTTTTATTTCACTTTTTCTAAGGGTTATCATGATCGATTGAAAAGAAAGCAGCGTCAGTTGGATATAGCAAAATTTTGCATTAAATAATTAGCATAATAAACGAACGTCGGTTAAAAAAAGATATTGTTTGGAATAAAATGATGTTTATAGTTAAATAATTGAGCTCTCTAATAGCCAGTAAATTCATTACTGATGTTTTTTTTATATAATAATATAAATAAGATTGTAATGGAAATGACGACTAATTATTGTTGACCACTCGAATGATTTTCGGTATATTATGCCAAGTTTTGCAAAACGTTTTTAATAATCGCACGTCATAATATGCAATTTTTCTTTACCTTTTGTAAAACAATTATTTAAATTTTTTCAAACATTCCCACGTATAACAGTTATCATTGATAGAAAAGTGATTTAATGCTTTCCTATTTTATCAATAGATGTTTAAATTCCGCCTTTTAAAGCCTGAAGAGGACTGTTCTGCAATTAATACATTTTTATTTCTTTATGATGTGAATTTTTTTTTCGAACACGGACTGTAAAAATGAGGATTCAATGTTTATCACGTATCTACACACAAGTGCAGTCGTAATTAAATTATCCATCTATCTAATGTATTTTAACTCAAAATAAGTGACTATTCTTACTATAAATTGTATACAATGAATGTATGTTTCTAAAGCAATACAAGCTTTTTGTGCAGAAAGTATTAAATATCCAAGATTAGAAATAACTAGTGAATTCAATTTTGATAGTTCGCGAACCCAAGTTGACACCAATTAAATATTTTTTCCTATAAAAACTTTTATAATAGCTGTTTACGATTAAAAATTAAGTCTTGTAATATATATTTGTAATTTCGATTATCAAGTAGAGCATAAACAATATACAGAAATGAAAAATATTCAATGTTGACCGAAATAAGTGTTAAATAAGGCAATTCTAAAATAACTGATACTTTTTATATTGTTTAAAGAACTGGTTTTTAATATATGTATTTTTTTTAAATATATATGAATTCAGTGAAGCGATTTTTTTAATGAGAGTGCGAAATTGAAATTAATTAATTAACTAATTAAATTATTTATTTTATTTATTTTAAGGACACTTAAAAGCGCTGTTAAAGCGCTTAAGAACGCTGGAAACATATTTGGGTTACTGACGCGATCACTCAATTGGTTATTACAAAATCACTAAAATATATTAACGACTTTTATAAGTTATGTAAGCTTTTGTAATTAAATGACGCTAAATTCCATCAATTATTTTCGGTAAGTTCTATACATATAGACATAAAATATTACCATACGTTGTTACATGATGTTTGTACAATGCAGTAAGTGTAGTATAATTTTTTTCCTATTTATACAAATAAAAAAAATGTGAAATTCCCACACAAAAAAACAGTAATTGTAATAGATTAATAAAAGTGCATTTTAGCTTGTACATAACCTATTAGGGGTAGCTAAAAACTTAAAGGTCTATTATCTCATATTCACTAAAATCTGGCAGTAAACCAACGAAATTATTGTTTTTCGAACTTTTCTCCCCTCACTATTTCACAACATATTATAAAGGCTTATTTTATAAAATAACTAGCTGACTTGATCCCGGCATTGCTTAGGGTTAAGAATGGTTTGGAATAAAATTCTGAGGTTGTGAATTTGTGTTTGAAAAGTGAGTTAATTTTCAAGTTGGAAATAGTATTATGATACCTACTTAATTAAAGCAAAAAACTTTTTTGAAATATTTTTTTTCATTTAGTCGTGCCATGTCTTCCTTGGGCATCTCCAGCTACTCCTACCATTCAGTTCCAATAATAAAAATGATATTTTAAAGCTCTACACTTCTCAGCGAAAACAATGATTGGTACTAAAAATAATAATAATTACATTTTGTAGAAGAATTTTCTTTGGCTTATATAAATTACTACTTAGTGATAAATGGCATTATGTTCGTAATAAAACGGCTTTAGCTTCACCTGGTTCCTTTTACCCGAATCCCACCTTAATTTGTAATCCTTCCCAATTAATGTCAAAATAAATCACTTAATGAAAGCTGGTAGATTATTATCTGGCCCCTTCAAAAACGTAAACAAACTCTAATAATAATAATAATAAAAAATAAGAAAATACACAGATTTAGGAAATGAGATAAAAGAATTTGGCATTCTCAGACTATAAAAATATTACCATTTGTTCCCAAAATTTAGGCGTATTAGATCTATCAAAAAATTTATATCTAAAAATGCAAAAATCAGTCATTTTAAATAAATGTAGGATAACGAAACATTTTTTAAATATTTAGTTGAGAGATCAGTAGAATTTAAAGGCCCTGTTAGGAGTTCTACCGAGCCGAACCCTCTGATATGAAAATATCTGGAGTCGGTGAATTATTTTCCCATTTGATCTCTGGTGAGTTGACGTGTTGTTCTTGTATTGTTTTGTATTTATTTTGCTTATATAATGCACTTGCATAGTGTTGATTGACTAGATGATCATTTGTGGAAAAGTGTATGGAAGAGTTTAGTTTTTCCTATGGAGAAGATTTAACCCGGACATAACATCGGAAAAATGATATTTGGCTAATTTATAAAGCGCCATTTTCGTGAAAAATCAAATATATTTTTCTTAAATAGTTAATACAAGAACTACTGACTTAAAACTAGTGACTTACATCTAAGACTTATATCTAGCGACTTACGACTAAGGCCTATAACTACTATCTTAATAAAATATGTATTTACATATGTAGAAGCTTACAACTAACATTAACATACATACTTATACGTCTCAAAATAAATTTCTGTAGTGTAGTTTGGTTCTTGTTAAAAACGTACCCACATGATTTTTTTATTTATTTAATTATTAACGTAATTTTTAGGGGCCTTTTACTTTATTTGGGAATAGTAATTGTACAGTTTTTTCTTTCTTTTTTTGATACACACCTAACTGATCTACCACAGAAAGTATTTTCATTTTATTTAGTGGTAAATTGCAGATGTCCACTGACTTGGCATACTAATTTCCCTCCATTAGTATTCTTGGCAATTAAGAGTACATTATTAGATGGAAGTTAGTCCCATAATTTCTGCAATATAATAAATTCCGGCTTTCAATATTACAAAATGGAATCTAAAAGCTTATGAATGCATTCCATTCTGGACAATCAAATTCATCTTTAACATTTTTTATATAGAAATACCATTTTAATGAAAAATCCTTTTTTGATAATTTAAGCATATTCAGAATATTTCTTTAAGTAAGAGTGATTTATAGTTCAAAAAATTGTTGGAAAATCTCTTTCAAAATTAGAAAACGTAAAAATATATTTTTTATTCTTTCAATAGCTTGTGTATGAAGATTGTTAAGCGGGTTCTAGAAGGAATAAATGTGCTTATGTTGCAACATATAACAGTAATTTCTATAAACTTAATGTTGTTGACATTAAACAAATGTATTGTAAAATATTGTACATATA
This sequence comes from Hesperophylax magnus, assembly GCA_026573805.1. Lineage (NCBI taxonomy): Eukaryota > Metazoa > Arthropoda > Insecta > Trichoptera > Limnephilidae > Hesperophylax > Hesperophylax magnus. The sequence continues at coordinate 184,709 of JAIUSX010000073.1, forward strand.
GTTTTGTATCAGTGATTGACGAACTGTTGGATGCAATTAATAATTGTTTGACTAGTCTATACTTAGTAATAAGATAGATCATAGTATAAATGTATTATATATTTGTACAGTACCCTTGACGTGATTTTGCACAAAAGTTCGCTATGGAAATCATCGAAATATTGTTTTAAATATTTTAAATCGCAGACACGCGTTTATGGTGTGAGAATCTGAATGAGTCTATCTTCTTTTAAAAATTTTATTTAATTTTGGATTACACTAAAAAACAAACGAATTCGGTAGAAAACGAATGATATTAAATTCGGGAATATTTCTAAATAAATCAGAGAGATCAAACTTTCAGAACACCCCAGGGGTAGTTATTATCTTTTGGATTTATCGCTTGTCTGAATTTTTTCAAACAAACATTTTTTTTTTTTAAATGATTGAATTATATCTAGAGTTCATTGAACCGAAGTTACAGACCCACCACCGAAATTAGTTTTTTTTAAATCTATTTCTAGGTATTATTTCCCATTTCAAATCAATATAAAATTTTATGTATAAAGTTACATAATGTTTATCTAGGTTTATATATTAATATTTAAATATAAATACACAGACCTGGATATAATCTCATATGCGTGGGAAGCGCGTAAATGGAAACTGTCAAACGATACCCACGAAACAAAACATCTTGTGTAAATAAAGATGGAAAAGTTTTAATACATATTCTTATTTGTTCCGACATTATTTCTTAACGGAATTTGGTTAGAAGAAATATTCCAAGAATTATCCTCGACTTAACTTTCCAAGGAGGTGTTTGTATAATAAGCTTCTGACTGTTTTATTTAGTGTTTAGTGGAATTTAGTAAAAGGTGGAAAAGACATTAGGTTCAGTGTAATTGGTATTTACACTAGGAACGAGGTTTTACAATCTTATTGTTTACAAGACTGAAATGGTTTTTGATTACAAAATATTCTCTGGAACAAGTGAGTGTTGAAAATAAAATGGCGAGTATAAGTGAGACAGAGTACTGGGTTATTGATTAATTAAATATTTTATTGGAAGGCACGTCTGAATATCTTATTTTTTCTTTAGTAAAAGTTATTAAAAAAATCAGTTAGAGTTATACGGTAATATCTAGGACTCGAACCCAGGACCCTTGCCTTGCCGGGGCAGCGCTCTGGCAGAGCGGATCCATTCTGTTTCAGATTTTCGTTTAGAAATCGCTAATACTGTCTTCAAATGATTCAAACAAATTAAATAGGTTTATATTTGTACTGTCCTGATAAAGGTTGAGTTCAACCGAAACCGGTCGACGTATATAAATTTAATAAAGTGGTTTAAAACAAAGATATTCTTTCATTTGTGTAATAATGTCAAGCCACAAAGTGTTTGCTTCCTTCGATAATTTAAATTAAATAGGTATCTACCTACACATCTTAACACAGCATTTTTTTGTGTACCTTAAATAATATGATTCCACAGTTGTTGTACTGAATTTTGCATATTATTGTTTGTAAAACACAACGGTTGAATTTCTCTTCAAGAAACTAAAAATAGATAGCGAACTATTTGCATGGAATCAACTTGAATATTACCTGCTAAACATTTCAGTAAGTTTCTTTAACTTCCCTCCAATGAATTTCTTCTGAACAAAGAATAAAGTTGCCTAGTACGAATCACTTTGCCAAGTTGAATTCATAATTTCATAGGTTCCAAGTCAGGGCCATCTCCATGATTTCCTTTACTCCAGGGTATTATAGAAAACGAGTTTCTAGTAATAGTGATGGACCTAAAATATTAAGTTGCACGATAGTTGTCGAGAGTTCATTATTTTACGTAATATAGCAATTATTTAGCTTATATTAATATTTAATTTCTTATTTTTCAAAACTTTTGGGTTGAAATTCTTAAGTTTCGTAAGTTGGTGAGTGACTTTAATATATCGGTCAGTGATTCTGGTTCAGCTCATAGAAGTTCGGCATTTTTAAGTTTCATAAGTCGGTGAGTGATCGTGGTTCAGCTCGTAGAAGTTCGGCATTTTTAAGTTTCATAAGTCGGTGAGTGATCGTGGTTCAGCTCGTAGAAGTTCGGCATTTTTAAGTTTCATAAGTCGGTGAGTGATCGTGGTTCAGCTCGTAGAAGTTTGGCATTTTTAAGTTTCATAAGTCGGTGAGTGATCGTGGTTCAGCTCGTAGAAGTTCGGCATTTTTAAGTTTCATAAGTCGGTGAGTGATCGTGGTTCAGCTCGTAGAAGTTTGGCATTTTTAAGTTTCATAAGTCGGTGAGTGATCGTGGTTCAGCTCGTAGAAGTTCGGCATTTTTAAGTTTCATAAGTCGGTGAGTGATCCTGGTTCAGTTCGTAAGTTCGGCATTTTTATGTTTCATAATTTGGTGAGTGGTTCAGCTCGTAGAAGAACAACATGGCACTCGCAGCCCATCGCGCTATGTTTTAATTTTTTTTAACAAGATTAAAAGAGAGAATTTACATTAATGTTACCAATTTATACTTTATTACAATATAATGCTAATTGATGAATGGTTACAAATTGTTTTTTCTGTCTTTCTAGAACAATTGGTATACTATTGTACAGTATCTTAGCGTGCATGTCGGCTATTGCATTTGGCGGATATATCGCTGACATACTCGGTTATACCCCGTTCACACAGAGCAATTTTAGTTGATCTAGTCGGAGTTGAATGACACTTGAAAGCTAATCGACAAGTGTGAACAGCCTTTCAACAGAGTTTTTAATTGAACGACGAAAGTTAAAAGCCCGTCTACTATTCGAGTTATCGTTCGATTTTCCCGCCGAATTGAAACATGTAAACATATGTTTCAAGTCGCTTGCGATTTTTAGTTCCCTGTGGTCAAAGGTAGACGTTAGACGTCCCTACTGGGTGATTCGTTTATGTGTATCTAGTTCCTACCATCATATGATGATATGATGTTTAGATTTATGGATCTATACCAAAGCCATCCTTATGTTTGGGATCCGAAGCATGAAGTTTACAAAAATTAGAATGCCCGTGGCACTGCAATTAATTATATTATTTTTGAAATGTCACTGTTACTTAGTAGTTATTATTATTAAATAACAAGTCGCTGAATGTTTAAAAAAAAATATATTTTTTAACTTCATAATAAATTTTAGTACATCATCTCTTGCAACGAACACTTATAAACAATGATATCGTATTTTTTTAACTCTGTGCATATAAGCCAGACTTGAAAAAGAATCCCCCGTTGCCGGGTATTTTAGCGTAATTTGTAACTTAGTTTTTGCCGGGACAGCCGTGCGCATAACTGTTTCCTGTTTTTGGATTTTTCTTGAATCTTAGACAACAGTACATCAAATTGTTCTTCCGAATTTCGCAAATGATTGCGATAGCCTTCGGTATCTTCTAACGCCTTATAATTATATCCTTATAATCCACTTTTTTAGCCCACATACGAAGTTTTATGCGCTTTTTCATATTCTAAAGTTCGTTCCGGAAAAGGTCCTAAAAAATCATAGGGACGCACGCAGCGATAACTTCACTTGACGCCATCTTGATTAACAAAATCGGATCGAGTTAAATTGAAAAGTCTGAACGATATCTTGTTCAATTTTTATCGTTCAATAAAAGTCGTTAAACTTAAATCGCTCTGTGTGAATGGGGTATTAGACCAACTGAAACCTGTGATATCACAAATAGGTCAATTAACCGATGTTTGTAGCCAATATTTCGAAGGCTTATGTTAACTATACAGGGTGTATCGACACGTACCCGACAAACTTTAACCAGCTATTCCTTGGCACATTTGGAGTACAAAATGTTATGGGCATTTTGCTGTCTGGTAACATTTTTTTTTAATAAAAAATTTACTATTCATATTTTCAACACATGTCACCAATGTTTTATCCTTTGTCAAAGTTTGAAAACCCGTCTGGCAATATTTCGTTCGAGTTTTGTTGAATAATGTACGTACGTACCTACGTTGGCGCGCTTTTACAATCACAACGAAATGGCACGGCACCATTCGTCTCATTTTTAACTATTATTATTTAGTGTGTACGAAAGAGCGAGGACACTTTTTGACACACTTGCTAATAACAGCTGTTGAACACGAGAAACAATGCAAATGACAGTGACGGAGTGTGAATTTTTTATTTATTTTTTGTTTTTAATGGAAATAAAATGTTACCGTACAGCAAAGCGCCCATAACATTTTTTACTCCAAATGTGCTAAAGAATAGCTGGTTAAAGTTTGTCGGGTACTTGTCGATACACCCTGTCTATTTATACCTCGACAGTGTTATTACATAGTTGTTCAACAGCCGATCGCAGTTTCAATTTTAATAACCATAATAATATTACCCATTTGCTTCAGTTCAGTACCTTTATTGACAGATGTTTATTTAGACTAACGGAAACTATCCCAAACTAACACAATTCGTTAAATTGACAGTTGTTGTCCATGTAGTTAAACAATACACTGCGTGTGCTGTAATTAGATGAATATTATTGGGAACAATGCAAAACTAATCGTCTTTAATATTTCATATAAATAACGAAATTGAAATTAACTAAACTTACCATAGAAAATAACATAACACTAACAATAATCACCATAGCATTATTAAATCAGCGGAGTACTTCATTGCAAATTAGAATAATGCTATTATTCCAAGGCAAATTTCAGTTCAGTGAAGTAGGTTCAGTTTCTAGCTGTAGTATACAATATTATGATATTATAGGCTGTAGTAGTCCTGGCGCCACTAGGTTAATAGAACTAAATTCGGTGTAAGTTCAGTTTGCGTTGTAGGAAATTGAGAAGGCAAGCAATATCAACTAGTTTGCATAACTTTGGCATGATACTAGAGTAATTGAATCAATTTTTGCTATTGTTGGGAGGACGGTATTATGATCTTGCTGTGCTTTTGTTTAATTTAAGTTAAAGTTTAGATGCTGCACTTGCAACGATTACTTAAAATTAGATATTTAACATATATTTACGTATATATCGAGTATATTTCCGGCATAGAACTTTTATCAAAAAACAGAAGGGACTAAATTAAGGGTACATAAAATATATCATGATACTTTTTTCATCAACTAGATTAAAAGAAAAATACTATCGTATCCGTTCATTAAACAAAATCCATCAGAAAAAAATAGTATTTTCCTTATTACATGTGAAATGATGAAAAATATGTCTCCTTGAACCTTAAAAAGTATTATATTGATTTATTTTTGCGGTATTATGCCGTGTTGCGCTTTTTTATTTGGCCAACGTTTCGAACCGCGTTACAGTGTCAGTGTGGTGTGTCACACCTGCCCTAATGATGTATTCTGTAATGCACGGCATAATACCCCAAAAATAAATCAAAATAACTGAAAACTCTTGATCCACGCCGAGATATTAGAGACCCAGTAATGCTTTACAAGATGATTTATTGATTGTCTGTATCTATTACAAAATACTAATTTCAGATGTCCATTAAGAGTTACTTAACCTCCGGACACATTTTGTATTTCTAATACCAAGAATAATCATCTTGAAAATGTATTAATAATAAAAAAAAACTGTAGCACCTTTATTAGACTATGATAAGGCATCAATATCTTTAATACGAACCTCACTAAATAAATAACATTGTTAATTAACCACTTAGTTTAAAAGTGGTGTCAGAATGGGAGGATGAATGTCTCCAACACTTTAACATATACTTGGATGAAACATGACACAATGCTGGGATAGGATGCCATATCGTAGGAGAGTGTTACAACAATGTGAGGTACGAAGATGACAAGGTTTTGATGACGCCAACGATAAGGGGGCTACGAATCCATTTATAAATATGTAAAAAAATTTACACTTGAATCAAATATGCTGTACAATCCAAAAAAAACAGCACTGTTGGTCATCAGTTATGGACAAGATCCAAAAAGCATTTAACCGGCTTTTCCGAATGGCGAGCTTCTGAATGAAGTAGAAGAAAAAAAGTATCTTGGGGAGATCATCCATAAGGTTTTTTCTGACGGACGACGATGACGTCAACCGCGATCAAAAAGTCGAATATGCTCAATAGAAAATTCCGGTTTTGCAGCCCAAGTGTAAAAACAATACTATTCCTTACGTGAGCTTTTGTTTATGTGAGTATAATGACGCTTAACGCGTGATGTCTGGTCTTTACAGACACTGCAGTGGTTCCATGCTCACGGAAAGGCGGGTCCCCGGTTTTAATCATCCTTGTAATATTCTAGTTTAAAGGAGAGGAAAAACAACTTATTGACCCCATAAATCTAATCCTTAACTTATTTTAGTTGTTGTTCTTCTTACTAGTGAATATTATTGTAATATTACTGAATTACTAATGTATATGTTTTATGGGATTGCACAATCCTCCCCACATTTCGGAATAAACTCGTTATTATTATTATTAACCGAAACAAGTTGACTCTTGTAAAATTTTATGATTACTAAAGCGGTTTTAAGCATAAACATAGTCAAAGTATTTTTTTTGATTTGAATTAAAGTTTAAAAAATGTTCATTCATTATCTTACTAAATAATAAACCAGTGCAAATATATTTTCTACCATTTGTGTATTATTTTTCACACTAAATCTTTAAATTATCTAGATTTATGCGGCCGAGTAATGAGAAACATCTTATCTTTTAACATTGTGTGATTAGAAAACGTTAAACTTATGCAACCAAGTGTCTTACCAAAAAACTCTCAATTATTACCAACAAAACACGATGTTTTTACAGCAATGTGAATTGAGTGCTTTTCATCCCCTTTGATAGCTATATTAGAGTGTTTCATTAAAGTTATCTTACATTTATTCTTCAATCCATCACATTTCAATAACGCAATAATTAAATTAAAAGTCATTATAATTACGTTTCAGGAAAACATTTTAAGCGATGGGAAGTGGAAGGGTATCATCAATATCTTGAGTTATATTTAGAGTGAAACTAAAACGCAACTGGATGGTAGGTAATCTAAAATCGTCGATGCCAGAAAAGCTTACACGTTGTTCGTTTCCCGCAATACGAAGTATAATTGGCAGCGGAAATTGGAGCTTTTCACCACTAATGAGAAAAACATTGTTGGATTTCAATGGTAAAGCTTTACCCCTACAAAGTCTTCCAATAAACGTGATGTTAATTCGTTTCAAGAAAACAAATATAATTTGTCCTAAAATAAAATGATCATAATGACTACGATCATAGCTTGTATTAATTATATTTATTTATTTTTAAAACATTTGAAAGCAAAACAACAAATGAATTAATTTACGAATACTACAATTCGAACCGTTAAAATTTAATAAATCAAGCAAAAAAAAATTATAAATAAAAAAAAAATCGGGAATTAAAAGAGTCCAGAGATATGAACGCTTTTGAAATTTTTTTTACAAAATTAACCGTAGAAAAATGTCTATGTTCAAATGTTGAAGAAAAACCGGAGAAAACACAGGTAACAAAGATTTCAGCCGAAGTTGAAAACGATAGCTAAACTGGATGCTTTTGGAATTTACATGATTTCAAATAAATGTTAAATTTAATTATTATGTGTTATTCATAAATACGATGTTTTTCCCATTTACGTTGCAGGAACATGGTGTCTATACTATTATATATCTCGGTGGGTATTTTATACTTTTCTCCTGTAGTTAGTTCCTAAAAAAATATATAATTCAGCTTAATCAATGCGTATTGTGTTTTAATATTTATAAACTTATACAGTTTCTTAATATTATTGAATTAAATAAAATATTTTTCGCTTATCATTATTCATATTTTTGTAATATTTATTTCATGGTTCGGCGTATATTAAAAAGGAAACAAAAACTTTACCTTCCAAAAGTTTTAAAGGAAATCACAAGTCTTGTGTTGAATACTTAAAGAAAAATATATTTTTAATTATATATAGGTCCTTTTCAAAGTCATTTTAGGTTATATATGTCCTTATCAAGGACTTTTATTTCAATTTATATCAGCTATTTATCTGTATTTATTAGACTGTATTTTTACCAGACTTCATTGTTAATTTATTTTAAAATGTATTTTTTTTTCTACTGGTATGAAGATATCTCGATATCTTTTTTTTCTGTATTTTCTGTATAATGTACTTTAGAATAACTTGAAATTATACAATTTTGCAAATAATTAAACAGTTAATAAAATATTATATGACCCCGAATATATTAAATTATTATTATAAAATGGGAAAATTAGAGCACAATCAGAACGTACATACTATTGTAATTCAGTGAAATCACCAACAAAGTAAATTGTGAGGTGCATCGATGTACTTCAAAATAGATTATTGTTACACAGGTTGTAAGCCTGCAAACGCAAAGGTCAAATGAAAAAGGTTATCCCCTAAGGAACCTTAGAAAGCAATATCTCCGCTTCACGTAAATGGTTACACCGTATTGGTTCCATTTTCTGAACCATTCGGTTCCTCCCTCGCGACTTAATAAACCGAAGAAGATAAAACCAAAACATCGTTCAATATTGTGTGACACTCGTGATGTTCAGACTTTTCAATATGTTCATGCGTTAACCAGTCTGCTTATGTATCTATGAATAAGTTAATCATTTATGGCTGTATGAATTAGTAGTTCATTCCACAACCAAGAAAAATAATATTTTCACAAATAATAAATTATGGTCTTAGAGAGAATATCATACATTATCATTCTTTACTGTTTTCAAGATTAATTTATAGAACTCGATTTATTTATATTAAAAATATATATATACTTAAAAATGGTATGACTCCTTTGCGTGATATCGGACCTTTGTACTTTGAAATTTTCGATGCGAATCCGTCTGCGCTTTTTTGTTGGGGAATTTTGACTAATTGTGATTTAACAAATGTCTGGCCCTTTGGAATGACTATGACATATGGAACCACTTCCTCCACTTGAAAGGTTTTTAGTCGATATAGGAGACTTCCGTCAAAAATCATTTTTACACAATGTGATTGCATTCTGCCCGATAGAATTACATATTGCACAACCGCTACAGGCTCTGTGTGGCGTTTTATCCATTCCTAATATCCTGATTGAGATACAATTCTGTTTCGAATAATTGTGAACGAGGCCGGCAATACAGGTTTTTGATTTATCTCAAGTGCAGAACCACCTTGGGAAGACTCGCTAGGTTAATAAGCACACAGTGCCAACTCTCTATTTTTATCTGACTACGTATGTAAACCATATTGCTACTTTTTAATCGCTTTTGCAATGTTTTTGTTTGTTGTTAATTTTTTTTTTAAATTATATTTTTTATGACCGATTCACATTTGAATGTGTTAATAGGTCACCAATTCTTAACCGGAATCGGTGTTCTAAAGTATTCTAAATCGATTGTTCGACGTTATGTTCCTACAACACGCTGAGTCACATTAGGTTTAAAACGGTCCTATTAGATACACTTGAAAGTGGTATTTTTATTTTTTAATAAAGGCCAAATAAACCCTGACCACTGACCAAACACATTCATATAATGTTATCCAGTTGACGACATTTGGAAAGTAGATCTAGGTATCGGTGATTTAAATTTTAACAAATGTGTTTTCTAAAATTTAGTAGACAGTCACTTCTTTGTAGAGATTTAAAAAAGCTAACAATACAAAAAAGTTGTTTTCTGTTAATATGATTTATAAAAACCAACTTAATTTTCTGTTTGAATTATTACACAAATGGTTCGTACAGATATTGACATACAAAATATCGACGTACAAAAATCGAAAGCCGTTTAATTTCCAAAGTGGCAAAGGTTTTTCACTAAAACACTGAAAAAGTATCCTACGGATCGTGAAATAATTAGTGATAAAACCAAAAACTATTAATTTTCATCATTCTGAACACAATCATTCTCACGGGACTGATAACATTGTTTGAAATAGTGGTATTTCGTGAAAATATCGAGAAATTTGAAAATTGGATACTCTGGGGATGTTGTTTCGTGTTGAGATATTTATTTTTTTCCAGCATTCTCGATCCAATGCTAAACGGAGTCCTCCCCAGGCTTTTTTCGACAAAACACACAATGCTGCCTAGGGAGTGTAGGGAATGCTGGCGTGTAAGTGGAAATTGCAAAACCGAGACCAAAATTTTAGCAATCACATTTTTATGAAATTGTAATATTTGATAAAATTCTTCTTGCACAGAATTACTGTACCATTATTTATATACCTACACATTATATAAATTACTTATCACGATGTGTTATTAACTTCTTTTTTTGAAAATGTTAATACCGAACGAGAGTCCCAACTGCACACGATCAAATTCAAATTCAAATTCGAATTCAAAAAAATATTTATTGCACAAAAAGAGTACAAAGGGTATAACTCATAGGTTACATCCTTTTTCTTCCAGCTAACCCAACAAATACACATTTTATTTCATAACCCAACAATTACATGTTAACAAATGTATGTAAATAGTAACATGGTATCTACTATTTGACAATCGAATATAATTAACTATATAAAACTTCTTCTAAATTCGCCGGCAGGACGTACGTGTTTTTCGCCGCGCGCCGTTATTTTAATTTATTAAATAATTTACAAGTTTATCCTAATGGATATCAACGAGGAAACGAATGCGCTTCGTTTGCTAACGATGGCCATCGAAGTTCTCTCGGTTAAAGTGGACAATTTAACTAGTGAGTTGAATATTGTAAAAACTATTCTAATAACGTCACCAGTAATTGTCGGTAGTTTGTACAATAGTGAAACTGCGGTTGCAGGTACATGTGTGCACAAGATTCCCGTTCTCGCTACAGGCGACACACTCGGCCCGCCCGCGCCCCTCGTCACCGCCACCTCACCGCCCCCGCTCGCTACTACCGCAGACAATACAACTGCAACTGCCGGGGCCAGTCCCTCCGTTCCATTCTCCCCGCACGTCGCCCCGTCTACTAAGCCGACTCGTACCTCATATGACGCTACAAGTTTGGCCGTCGGAAAAATAATAACCCGCTCGCAGGCTGCAAAAGCCTCCCAAAGAGGGAAAAAAAACGAGTAACGCTTCAGACAAGGGACAATCTTCTTCCGCTTATGCTTCATCCCGAAGTACTCCTGATGTGACACCCGTTGCGTCTACCTCCACAGCGCCTACCTCCACGCCATCTGATAGAGATGCGCTGCCCCCGGCCGGCGGAACTGTTGTGGATGCACCGCCTCCGCCCGATGGAGCTAAAACAGATGCACCGCCCTTACGTCAAACTCCAGGAAGTCAACCTTGGACTTTGATTAATCGTAATCGTAAACGGCGTCCCATCACCGTAAGAGGTAGTCAAAAGGACGAGGAGAAAGTGAAATACTTCCATCTTTACCCCTTGCCTCCAGAGACTACAGTAGATGACTTAACATCGCACCTCAAAACAATAAGCAAATCTGTCAGTATCTCCTCATTTAAGATAACAAAAATCAAAACGAGGGGAGAATATGCATCATTTAAAATCGGTGTACCCGGGTCAGCGGTGGCAGAATTACTGCAATCTAAGCATTGGCCTAAGCATTCGTTCTTAAAAGAATGGGTCAATAAAGTAATTACACCACGGCTACCAAATATTAAACCTAGTTGACAGTACAATAGTTTTCATTTTTTTTACCAAAACGTTAGGGGACTGAAAACTAAATGTTCTCTATTTTATTCTAACGTTTTGGTAAACAATTACGATGTAATAGGGTTCACTGAGACTTGGCTGAACTCCAGTGTGTGCAACCAGGAGTTATTCGATGACAGTTTTCAAGTTTACAGAAAAGACAGAGATAGTGGTAGTGGCCACTGACAATGCGGAGGCTGCCTTTTGGCTGTCAAAACTAAGTTTAAGGCCGAACACATGCCTGATCTGGAAGCTGACATCGAAGACTTGTGGATAAAAATTACAATCGATTTCTTTGTTACTTTTATATGTGTAATATATTTTCCACCGGCATCAACTCTGGAAACATATCAACTATTCTTCGATAAGTTTCACGGAAACGTGGATCTTCTCGGAGGAAGGAATATTATTGTTTTGGGAGATTTCAACATCCATTCAGCGCGTAGCGGCAAGGATGTTGAAAATGACCTCAATTTTTTATGTGAAGTGTTTGGGCTCACCCAGAATAATGGTATTCCCAATTCTGAATTGAGGATGTTGGATCTCGTTTTGTGTAACATTGAATTAAATGTCATACATAGCGATTCTCCCCTCCTATATGAGGACAAATATCACCCCGCATTAGAGTTCCGGTATTCTTGTAAAAAGCCTCCGAAGACTACCAAATTACCTAAAACCACAGACGGCACTTTGCGGGATGGATTTTTAGTAGGGGTGATTTTGTCAAACTTTATCAGATGATGAGCCAATTGGATTGGCAGGAACTTTCTAAATTCGATACCGTTAATGAGGCGCTACACCATTTTTATTCATGTATATATAATGTATTTGACGCTTGTTTCCCTAGGAAACCTCCCAACAGAGGTGGACGTAGATATCCGAAGTGGTTCACTAGAGATACCATCAGGAGCATTGAGAAAAAACATGCTCACCATAAAAAATGGAAAGCTACTGGTGACCAAAATGAGTATAAAATGTTCAGTAATCTCAGAGCAGTTGTTAGAAGAAATGTTCATATAGCATTCCGAACGTATGTCGACTCAATAGAGAGTGATATCAAGCATGATCCCAAGGCATTTTGGGACTACGTAAAATCACTGCGCAAGGATGGTGGTATAACAGACATCATGTTGCATGGTGATCGGGAAGTTAGAGGAGCGGATGTAGCCAATGCATTTGCAACTCATTTCCAATCAGTGTACAGTAATGAGCCTCCATTACTAAATCCCATTTCTGCTTCCAAGATGAATGTGAAGGGAGCCCAAAACATTGATATAAGTCATATAGACGAATCAGATGTTAAATCTTCAATTAATAACATGAAACATACACATTCACTTGGGCCAGACTTTCTTCCAGTATTTTTTTTAAAGGATGCGTTGAATTTTTAAAAATGCCACTAAGTTTTATATTCAACCTATCTTTAGATACTGGTATATTTCCTGATTCCTGGAAAGTCTCAAAAATTTGTCCCATTTTCAAAAGTGGATCAAAGACATCTGTCGAAAATTTCAGGCCAGTGGCAATACTTTCCGCCCCGGCTAAGTTATTCGAATCGATAATTCATAAACATGTGCTGTTTCAAGTAGAGCCTTTCTTAATATTGGAACAGCATGGGTTTAGAAAAGGTCGATCAACAGATACTAACCTACTGGTACTCACAGATTATATTTCCAAATCTTTAGATAAGGGCTACCAAGTAGATTGCTCATATAATGATTTCTCGAAGGCATTTGATACCGTAAACCATGACATATTATTAAATAAATTGTCAACTATAGGTTTTTCTTTACGGTTTCTCATGTTCTTTGCAAGCTATTTTACTGGAAGAAAGCAATTTGTATCTCATGGAATATTATTGTCAAAATTATTCCTTGTGCTGTCAGGCGTTCCACAGGGCTATAATTTAGGACCGCTCCTCTTTCTGATTTTTATTAACGATATTACAGAAAATATTCTGCATTCCAGGTCACTTCTTTTTGCTGATGACCTAAAACTATTCTTGGAAATTAAAACTTTAGAAGACTGCATTCGACTCCAATCGGACATTAATAGAATTGTTGACTGGAGTAAACGGAATCGGATCGAATTCAATGTTTCTAAATGTTTCATTCTTTCTTTCACACGGGCACGTCATACTTGGTTTTACCGGTATACCATGAATGCCCGAAGTTTAAAACGTGTCTCCACTATGAAAGATCTTGGCATCATGTTTGATAGTAGGCTGACATTTCATACTCATATCGAAATGACGTGTAGTGCTTCACTGAAAATGCTGGGCTTCGTCCTACGCACTGCGATGAATTTTAGAGACACCCGGGTTCTCCAAGTGCTATACATTGCGTTGGTTAGGAGTAGGCTTGAGAGTGGGTCGGTGGTTTGGAGCCCACATCAGGTGAAGTATTCCCTTAGCCAGAGTAAAGTTGGCCTCTCAGAAGCTGGGCGTACTGTACAGGGCCCGCAGATACTTTAATAGTACACAACTGCTCACCCTGTACAAATCGCAAGTGCGCCCTACTGTCGAATTTGGCAGCCATCTCTGGTCTGGAGCCCCAAAATACCTGAAAAAAACCCTTGACTCTGTGCAGAAACGGGCGGTCCGTTTGATAGATTCCCCAATCTTAACAAACGGACTGCAATCTTTAGAGCACAGGCGTCAGGTAGGTATGCTGTCCTTGTTCTATCGGTATTACAATGGAAGATGCTCTGAGGAACTAGCGTCATTGATCCCTTCGGCACCGGTGCGTAGTCGGGATACACGCCAAACGCGTGCCCAACATTTGTACACAGTTGACACTTGTCACATGAGAACGGGTCGCTTCTACGATTCGTTCTTGAGTTCAACAGCTCGGCTGTGGAACGAACTGCCGGCCTCTGTGTTTCCTCCCTTCTACAACATGGGACTCTTCAAGACCCATGTTCACTCCTTCCTCTCCACAAAAAGACCCTCCACACAGCATCCCCAAAGATGACATAGGCCCTGAGGGAAATTATTTTCTTCAGGGCCTCCTGTGTGGAGTAAATATAAAAAAAAAAAAAAAAAATGTTGGAGAGAGTACAGAAGAAATTTCTGAGATTCCTCTACCTGAGGAAGTATGGCTACTACCCGTGGCTCTATCCTACTGACTTTCTCTTGGGCATGCTCGGTATGAACCATCTACGGGTCAGAAGAGATGTGCATATTGTATCACACTTCTTCAAACTGATTCGTGGATGGTTTGAAAATCCGACTATCATGGAGAGTATTAGTCTCTATGTTCCTGATGGTTATCTCCGTCACCGACAGCATAGACTGTTTTATCTCCCGGCCTGCAGGACCAACTTGCCAATGGTCATGCCGGTGGGGAGAGCAGTCTTGCTGTTGAACAGAATTAATTCGGATATCGACATATTTAGCATCGGTGAAGCTGCCTTTAAAAGGCAAGCTCTATTGATGCTGGTATAGTTTATACACCGCTAACTATTATGGAATACCATTTTACAAATGTACTTAAAAACGAAATAAAATGTAATTTTGTAATGTTTTTAAAGGAATAAACAAATTGAATTGAATAAAAAAAAAAAATTGAATTAAATAAAAAACAGAGGTATTTAATTTTAATGGATCGTCTATGGCCAGTGACACTGCAGCATTCCCATTTCGGGTATGTTGTGAGGTTGAAGGCAGTGGGAAGGGGAAAGAGATGCCGAACACATATTTACACTGATATAACCATTCATAATCAGGTAAGTGTGGTTAATAATATTAAATAAAACAATTTGCAACAAGGAAATTTGTATTCAATAGCTTCCTTAATAATAATGATTTAACAACCAATAATTACCAACCTTAACAATGGCGTAGAATTTTGCACAGCAATATTTTTATCCCAAAAAAGCATAAAAAATCTCCCATCAGATATCTAATCAGTATTTTATATAAACAAAAGGATAAAAAAGATAGTTTAAACCATTCAGTCATTTATTCTTTCCAATGCAGCGATTGTCAATTGAGTTTTATATAGGTAGAACGTCGCGTTATATTAATATTCGGCTCAAAGAGCACAAATGCCTAAATACTAATAGCTTCTCCGGATTTGAAAACCATCTCATTAAAACAGATCATAGACTTAATGTGGTTTAGTGCTTGCCCCCTGACAAATACGATAACATGTGTGTGAAACTACAGCAAACAAACTTTCCATTTACTTTTTTAGACAAACTCGCAATTTCCTCAACCTAAACCAGCTCAAAACAGTCTACTATGCACTTTATCAATCTTTAATAAAGAATGGTATCATAGCATGGGGAGGAGTAAGCACTGCCGCCATTTATTCAATCTCCAAAGCTCAGAAACTTATTATAAAGATTAAGGGAAAAAATAATTGACATGCGATATTTTAACGAGTAGGTTAATTACAGTTTTATACAACAAGAAAAATATGTGAATGTTCCACAGTTTATTCACTGTGTTCTTTAAGTTGCAGCAATGCCTTGTAAATTATTTATAAATGTGGAAATTTAAGGCGGCTTCCTTAAGGACCGGTAAGGAATTGGCATGAACCGAGTCTTTTAAGGCCATGGATAGAAAAATTCCGTAATGGACTGCTTTGCAAACCGTTACCTCACTTTCTTCAATTTTTATAAATTACCTCCATACAGGAGGCCTTGAGAATTTTTTTTTCCCTCAGAGCCTGTGTTCTTTTGAAATGCTGGGTGGAGGGTCGTTTTTAAGGAAAAAAGTGGAATTTTATTTTATAAAAGTCTAAGAAAGAACGCAATCTTCTTAGACTTCAGTTATAACTTGGTTAAATTTTGCTATCAAAAGAAGGGAAAGCTCTTTTATGATACCTTGTCACACAATAATGCTTTTACTATAAAGTATAAACTGAACGTACAAAAGGAGCCCTAAACGTTGTCTCCGCTAAATTGTATTCGCTAAAAGAACATTATTACTTAAAGACTCTAGTTTCGATACTAATAACATGTTTAAACTATTATCCTATTGTTTACAATAATAAGGAGAATCGGGGTCGGGAGATCACTGGAAACGATTACTATCAAGAAAGGCAGACTGTTTTGACTAACTCAGGGGGGAAAAGGATGATCAGGTTGGATGGGTGGTTAAAAGTGCATAGGCAGAAAAAATGACAAGGAACAAGCTATGAAGTTACAAGAGTTGGCGATGTTAGAAAGTAGAAAAATACGAGAATTGCAAAACACGAAACGTTAATTGGCTACAAATAAAACAAGAAGACCTTTAGTGCGCTTTCTGATCCAGAAACATTATTGTATATTGAAGATAATTTAAACTATTAGGTGCAAATTCCGAACCTCATATTAAAAATTGTAGTATTTTTATTGATTGTATTTACGCAAAGTATTGGTTTCAAGTTCCTGGCACACATGGTCTGCTAGGCCAAAGAATGATTCACAGCTTTTGAAGGACTTGGTGGCGTACGAAAAGACATATCAAATACCTGCAAAAGCTGCTACTTTGGTATATGTCCACAGAGCTTATTGCTTTCGCATTCTTCGATGGTAAAGTTTCATGCTGGTCCTCTGTTTAGTTTCAAACTAAACAGAGGACCAGCCCTCGAAACATAAGATTAGGAAGATTCTCCGAAGCGAGCAACTAATGACTATGCTCTAATTCTGGTTAAAAACTTACAAGTAGTTTTACAAAATAATTGCCGTATTGTGGGATTTTTTTGACAAGAGACCTGGAAGGATGGCGATGACTACAATAAATCAAAGACATTTTTACACGGTATGAAAATTGTTAATGACATAGCAGAGAGAAGAGTAGCGTTTATTGAAGAGTACAATCGTCTTCACACCACCTATGTAAGAAGAGCAGAAGCAATATTATTTACTCTTTGCTGTTAAAGATTATCTACGATAATTTCCCGACCCCAAGTTGACATCATTTTGAATAAATATGTTTATTTTGAATGTTCCATGTAATTATTTGATTGATTTTAATTTTGAATGGAGCTACATTTTATAAAATTTTTGCTTAACATTGAGTTTAAATACCAACTTACATTTTTTGATTAAACCATAAACTTTCAAAACTGGTAGCGACCCATAAAACAGCTCTAAAAATGGTGTAGTTTTTAAACATATGGTAACATATAAAAGGCAAGCCTATGCAATTTAGTAAAAAAGATTCAATCAATTTAACAAAAAAAAGTGTATTTTATAACACCACTGTTATTTAGTTTATCTATAACCGTTTTTCGTTGTATTTTTAATAGAAAAGGGGCCATACAATACATCGAATTAATATTTCAGGTATCCCTGGTGTTTTATTATCGAAAGCGTCACGTCAATTTTCCGACCGCATTTTTATTGACTTTCAGGTCACTGCTCGGCTTTATGGGTCGTAAAAACTGCATTAGTACATAAAGGAAATTGCTGGTCCAGTAGCAGAAATAGATACAGACTTTTTATTAATAAATTTAATTACTTGAACAATTTCGACATAGTTTTAGTTTATTTTACTTGTTATATCATAACTCAACTCTTTTAAAATATTTGATTAAAACACGATTTGTTTGAAATGTAGCAAAAATCTCTGGACAAATGCTTTATTTAAATTTAAATACACACTGTAATTTTTTTCATGCCTATAATATATTAAATAGCAGAACAAAACATGTTTTTGATAATTTTCGGAGATTACTTTGAAATTTTTTTTTCCATCGATTTCATATAATTAAGGTTTCGGAATAACAAATGTGTAGAAATTATCTTAAAAAATAACATATATTTTTTTGAAACATAAAAACTTAAAAAGTTAACGAAAAACTTGTTATAAATTCGTAGAAATCGGGTAGGCGGGGGTTTAAAGACTTTATACTTGCCATGATCTAGCGTAAGAGTTGATTGCTTTTTTTCCTCCTTAACGCCAATTAATTGTCCACTAATATTGAGCTGCAATATAAATTGTTATAAGTTTTGTAGGGATTGTTCATTTGATGTCTTCTGTGCAAGTATGTATCTAAACAATGATCACAAATTTCTGTCTGGGAAGTAATATTTCCAAATTGGTTTATTGAGACTTTATCCAAGTTAGTTATTCTGATGAAACAACAGAAGAAACGTGCTCCAGTAAAAATAAATATTTAATATCACCCCTTTAACGATTTTCTTGAAAATTTAATAAGCATTTGATATTCATCGAAACCAGTGGGAGTAATAATAATTTTAAGGTAATTTAATTTTGAACGGTCAATAAAATCTCAAGATTGATTTTTTTATCATTTACACTAAACTTAGTGTGGTTAAGTATAGAGAAATAAATAAAAATGTGAATAAGAATATTGAAAAAATGAGTTATTTTTTTGATTTTACTGGTACATTTATTAAAACCCCTGGTTTTTTAAAACGCGTTTTGATATAAACAAATATATATTAGGATTTTCTTCAAATGGTGTCTTCAAGATTCGTTTAGTTTGATTGATATTCTAAATTTTTTTTACATTTTTTTTTTCTTAGGATATAAAGTAAATTTTCTGATAGATTGCATACCTACGCGGTATTTCTATCTCACACTACTTTTACTTAATGCATTTGTGAAGCGTAATTCAGACATGCGATACGGTAGGTACCCACAATATAATATTTTCACAGAAAATCATTTTAAAATTGGAATCATAATATTACGCGATTTTTCTCTGGTCTGCGCTTAAAACATAATATCTTCTAAATCTTAGTAGAAAATAAGATATCCGTTAATTTATTTGAGTTTGTAAAATAGCAGATCAAACCACATATTCAGGTACCTACATTTGTAACGTTTTTTTTTATTCGTGATATTATTCATCTATGTATACCTACCTCAATTACATATATAGGGGTGCCAAACAGCAAACACAAACATGTGCAATGCTAAAAAACGAAAGATATCAATCATAGTTTTAAGAGCCTTAAAAATATGGCGCAGTTAAATTTGCTCCTGTCTACCGTAAACCAAGCAATTTTTCGCTCCCAGTACATTCCAAAACATCTGGGCGCCGCGCGCCAGTAGCGCCGTTTCAGTAATTGCACGAAAACGGGGCAAATACCGCAAGCACTATCACGTAAAATTGAAGCCTTTTACGTTGTAAGGCTGTTCGTGGAAGTACGTGAGGATGCACTTCCTAGAAAATTGAACCGCTTAATCGATTCTGTTTAATTAAAGATAGTGCAGATAATCAGCGAAACCAATATGATTAGTGTGTAAGTGGTAACATCAATAATCACTTATTAAGGAAAATTTTGACAACATTTTTAAAGAATAATCGAATGTTCGATTAAAATGTTTGAGTTATATCTCAATTGTTTAAAGTAAGTTATATGTTACGGGAAATACGATTATGTAATTGAGTGGCTTTTTATTTATTTAGATTGATTGATAAATGTATTCGTAATAATTTTTTTTGATTATATATAATAATTTAACTGTTTAGATAACAATCTAAAGCCTCTCATATGTGAATACTTACGAATGTTATTTAAAAAACCGTTTTGTTTCCTGAATGCTAACCAAATAAAGCTCATCATATGTGAAAACTTACCAATGTTTTTGAAGAAACAGTTTTGTTTCCTGAATGCTAATCAAATTAAACTAAACATATATGAAAACTTACGAATGTTATTCAAAAATCTGTTTAGTTTTCTGAATGATAACCAAATAAAGTTCATCATAAGTGATTACTTACGAATGTTATTAAAAAAAACAGTTTTGTTTCCTGAATGATAACCTTGCAAACCTCATCATATGTGAATACTTACGAATGTTATTTAAAAAAACAGTTTTGTTTCCTGAATGATAACCTTGCAAACCTCATCATATGTGAATACTTACGAATGTTATTTAAAAAAACAGTTTTGTTTCCTGAATGATAACCTTGCAAACCTCATCATATGTGAATACTTACGAATGTTATTTAAAAAAACAGTTTTGTTTCCTGAATGATAACCTTGCAAACCTCATCATATGTGAATACTTACGAATGTTATTTAAAAAAACAGTTTTGTTTCCTGAATGAAAACCAAATAAAGGTTATCAAATGTGAATACTCGTGAATGTCATTTAAAAAAAGAGTCTTGTTTCTTGCATTATTTCAAAATTTTCAGCCGCTGAAAATCACCACACGTATTGAGGTGAGAAATTCGGTTAACGTTTACGAAGTGGGTACTTACCGACATATTTAAATAGTCGCAACGACGTCAACAAAACATTTTTTACCGGAGCCATTGGGAATATGGTATTAGAATTTTTCAAACCAGAAAGTGGTGAAATATCTATGGACAGATCTTCCACTGTACTTTAAATACTGCATTAAACTTTGTGACCAATATCTACCATTTTAGAGAAACCATTGGTTATATTCAATTATAATAATTCTCACACCAATCTATATAAAAATACCCTCAATACGTTTCACGCGGCTTTCCGAGTTTCGTAACGATTTCTCTTACTTTGAACCTTTCATGAACCTTTTAAAGGAAGTCAGAGACGTGTTTTATTACAGTCTTTGAACTTTCGTAGTCTAGTGCGTATTTATAGTACATATGTATCTACATATTTTGATTCGTGCTTTGACACAGAGAAATTTTTACACAATAAAGTAATTATTTCGACATAAGTTTGACTAATTGGTTTTAGGTACATTCGAAATTGGCTTTGTTACAGCATTTGAACTTGTGCACTCTTTCTTTACATAAGTTCAACCCAGGAGGACCTGTGGTAAAAAAAATATAATATCTCATGACCCAAGTCATTTTCGGGGATGCTTAATGGAAAGTCTTTTAAGAAAATGAAGGAAAGGAGGTACTGGGAAGGAAAAGGTATGAGGGAATGAGTTCGAATCTGGTGGTCACTGGAGGTTATCCACCGCTTACCCGCCCTGGTATAAGTAACAGATGGTTACTCCTTCAGGGCTCTCACAAGGACTCTAATTTTTTTTTGTTTAACGACTCTACATTTATTATAAAATGAATCTAGACCTCCAATGTCCCTGCATAGTGGTTAGGCTGCAGGATGCCTACAATATTACACAAAAACACAAATAACAATATTAAAATATATACAGGTATAGTAAAATAAAATAGGCCTAAAAATAATACAGGACGAAATAACTGCTTAAAGCCTAGGCCATCTGTAGAGAAAGAAAAAAAAAGAAAGGAAACACATATACATTCATGTTTATATTGTAGGAATCTACATTTAAACATATATAAATATTACCGGAGAGTATTACACCCGTCCACTGGCAGTCCCATCGAGAATGTGCATGGCGATCGGTCTGTCCGTACACAAAGAACGACTACCGCGCCCCTCCGCCGGATCTGGTGGTCAGGGTGTCCAGGAGTTATGAACCGGATTATGAATCTATCCCTCCTAATTCTGTCCGCCACAAGGTTGATGAACCGATACATTCACCGCCAAGACCGAGAAAAATCTCACCACACGAACTTTTGCACCCCTGCTAAGTCACCAAACGCAGTGAACCACTTGGGGTGACCTACGGCAGAGGCGTTGGATATTCAATGAATGATTCCAGAGCAGTGGTAACCATACCCGCCTCCCAAAATTGTGTACTCTGTATGCAAGAACCTGCATATTTGGCAATGTTGCTCCGAGCTACGACAGAGACATAATTATTACATTTACATACCATTTCGAGTTATTGTATAAAGCTGGTAAAACTTAATGGATTCACATTTGAAGCTGTTCATAATTCACGAATGCATTTTTTGAAATGGAAGCTTAATGAGAAACGTTCATTATTCCCTGAATGCGAAAGCGTTCTATTGTTTGCATTGTTCGTACGTGGCGCAGCAGGCAGCTCTATATTCTGTTCATATCCGCTGTGTCATGGAAATGTACGTAAATTTCTTAGCAACCCTTCGATCTTGCGCTCGGCGACATGATTCAATGTTCAAGAATAACAAATAGAGGCTTAGTTATTGAATTCTGGAAGCTGTAAAACGGTTATATTTTCCCTATTGAAAGAAGTATGTTACATTGAGAAAATCACAAATCACTGTTATAGTTTCTATCTTGGTAAGTACATGCATTCATGTTTAGTAAATTAATTTGGATATTTGTTTCCTTATTACACCTTATCTCAGTACTGGAATGAGATTGAATTAAAGGTAGAGCTTATAATGAGATTTTTTTAATAACAGTACGGGCATTTTTTAACAGTAACAGTATGGGCATGAACCTATGAACAAAGAAAAAAATGTACGGTAGAAAAAATCGTGTTCGCCCGAGTACTCACATGTATTAAAATAAGGTGTATATATAGATAAAACAATTATGACCATTATAAAAACGTAGCAATTTGGAAAATTCTTGGAAAACCGTTACACGCGTAATAGATAAGATTAGGAGAGGGAATTATATGATGTGCACGAGCGGATGAACCAAGATAGGAGTTTAAAGGACATTACATGACGAGAAAGTGAATTGCAGAAGAAGCCGAGGATGCCCAAAGCAGACGTGATACAATCTAGTGAATCAATTGCATGATTTGGGTAATATTAAGCCACAATAAAAGGAGAGTACATATATAATACGATGTATGAAAATTAATTAATGAAGAAATGAGAGTATGCGGAGGTAGAATTGGGTTTTGGTATATTGTATCTGACTACCCCTGCGATGAAACGAGGTGTTCTTCACTGAACTGTAGAAGTATTCTAAAGCCCTTGTTATGAAGCGCTTTGAATCGTAGGAAATAATAATAACAATCAAAGCTAGTGCTTGCCATTCTAGCGGCAAATCTCGAAACTAACGGCCGACGCAGTCGGCTTGCTGCTTTCATCTCAGGGCTAACTCCCTCCAGAACTACAGACCTTGCCCTCGGCGCGACAACGCGTCGCACCGAAGTCGCGTCTCGCGCCCCAGAAACCAAGACTGGATACGAAAGAATATCCAGACTAACGTCTGGATAATTACCCTAAAATCATTACCTATCGACAAGAAATATAGTATAAAGTCCTCACCGGATTTCTAAGCGAACCTAACCTTGTTCATTCATGTTCCGACGCGCTCCTGTCGCTTCACACTTCATCACCGATAGAAAAAACTATTAAAGCTTGATCTATCTACCCTCTATTCATATGCTTTCGTAAACTAAGTGCCTTTTTTGTATCACAGATTTCCGATTGTTTCTAGGTGAAAAAATAACTTACCAACGCTGATGCCCCTGGGAAGACTTACTAGATGAAGTAATTGCCTCGCAGGAAATTTTGGTATTTTCCACATGTTCTTCAGCAACTTTAATCACGAATTATCTTTTTTCTGTATATGTACCTACCCTTATTTGTCCTACTTTTTTGGCTATATTGTGCAATGTTTTAGTTAGTGTACTGTCTTTAAGATTAAATAATTGATATAACCCGTGATGCTTGTGTGCGGATCCATCCCTAACCCGCTCGATCAGCTAACCGATCAAATATAATACGTTTTTAAAATGTATTTGAAAAATTATAAAGCCGAATGATGTGTATAAACAATGACTACAAGATGGCGTTAAAAATTCACTTTATATCAAAAACTGAATGGATTTCCAGGTCTAGCAACTTTTATCTGGGTGTAAATATGACGAAATGATCAATATATGATTCTGTTAATCTTTTTAATTTTCAATTCTATATATCTTCAATGCGTACTACTTTTGTTTAAATATTGTCGATAATCTTGACAAAGTAGTCAGATTTCGTAGTTTTTCAAGAGTCTACACTTTCTAGCTAATGTGCTATATTATTCAAATCCTACAATTATAATATACCATGATTTTTTATGGATCTGAACAATTACAATAATGTTACTACTTAGTATAATATTTGGTTGTTGGATATAAAACGGGTAAATTAATTTTAATTCATTTTCGGGTGTCGGGATTCCAGTGAAATTTAAAGTACTGGATAGTCTTTTTTTTCAACAACAAAAAAATATTTCGGAACTGACATATATAACATTTGTTTATTTTTTTAAATGATGTTTCAAGTTTCACAAACAATTTATTTAAGACGCAGTTATGGCGTGAATAGCTGAACTTTAAATTATGTCAAAGTGTTTACGACCATGCGTGATCTCGCATCGTCAGAGGTCGGCACTACATGATACTGCTGTAGACTGTAGGTGTACGGTGTAGGCTGTAAGCTTTGTAGTGTAGAAACACGCTCTGGCTCTTGCTATCGGAGGGCACATCTGCTGCAGTGGTGCCAAGGGATGATAAGCAAACGGGGACATTACAATGCGCCTTAAGGCTCCGCAGTAAACGTTCAAAAATAAACATAAGGTAAGTGAAGACGGTTTAAAAGGGAGATAATATTTTAACAAGAATGGTAGAGGGAGCGAACTTAGTACACAAACAAAAATTATAGGCGTAAGCGACTATTGGAAAAATATTTGATTAAACACAGTTAATAATTTTAAATTAAACATCGAACATGTATAAGGCATTAGGGGAGAGAGGGGCTAGTTGTAACATTTTTTCCTTCTTTCGATGGAGTGACTAAACTATTGAGTATTTTAATTGAAAAAAGCTTTTAAATGAGTAATCATATATTTGAAAATATATTCCCACTATATTTTTTCCTGAATCTATAGTAAATTTGTATTTATAACACTTTTTGTGGAAAGAGTCGCTTGTTACAACTTACCCCGTTTTTGGGGCAAGTTGTAACTAGTGTGGGGCAAGTAGTAACGTCATATTAAAACAACAGGTTTCATTATTTAGGGTTATAAAACCAACGAACACATACCTAATAAGACAATTGTATTTCTTACGAACTAATGAGGTGAATACTTATCGTTTTCTTTAACAACAATAGTCATCTTTAGACTCGTTCTTAGGTTAATTAAACTTATTAATAAACTCAATCATCAGTGAAAACATCTTTTTGTTTCATCTACATTCCAAATTCGAGAAGCATTCATATTATGCTTTTGGAGAATCGATGCGTATTTTTGGAAAAAATCACTCACGTTAGTCTGATTGAAGGAAGTGGCTCTGCTAAGTGACGTAGCTTCTGGTGTTCTGAGTGATAAGTCTTGGATTACTTTCCATAAATTTGGTAAACCAATCAGCTCCAGCCCTTCTATGCTTGTGCCATGACGCAGGAATGTTTTTAACGTCGTAAGCAACTGCACACTGGTGAGCTAATTTGTTTACTTTGGATGGAAGTAATCCAAAGAAGATGTCTGCACATTTCAAGAGGTAAGCGGTAATTTTATCTTCTTGCTCTGGTGAGAACACTTGCCTCGGTTTGGTATCACTAACAGCAAGAGGAAAATTGTTCTTCGTCTTTTTTATGTATCTAAACAACGATACATGACACAGTTCAAACAATGCAGCTGCCTCACGATTTTTTTGCCATTGTCTAATACTTCCTTTGCAGCTTGTTCATAGGTCTATTGAGACTTTGACGCTCGTTCTGACTTCCTTTTATAATTCCGCATCTCATACCTACAACAATAAACGTGATAAATAACATATAAACCCATAAAATAATAGCGAATGCAAAAAAAAACATTAATGTGCAGGCTTGGGGCAAGTTATAACAGGTTACTACTTGCCCCTTAAATTTTGCTACAACTAGCCCCAAACCAAAATTACTGAAATTTTTATTTATAAAAAAAAAAAGATTGGCTTTGGTTATGTGAAAGTACCATAATAAGATGGCTTAATAAATGCTTAACAAAATTTAATAGAAATATTTTTCAATTTGACACAGTGTGATCTTGAAATCAAAATTTACGAAATAATATTTTTTAGGTTACCTGGCCAAAAACGCACTCCTGCAGACAACCGGTCACGGCGCTCTCCCGCACTGTACTGACTGCGCTTAGTTCGTAAGCCGTATCTTAAAGGGCACGTTGAGTTCAAATTCGAAACAAAATATTTGAAACCGGCTATTAAGCTGTTACTACTTACCCCCGTTACAACAAGCCCCTGGCTCCCCTACTATTAAAAGCTTCGTGATTATGTTATTAAAAAACAACACTGTCGCGGAATTCTTATTGCATTCACAGTCAATTAAAAAAATATATGTGCAATATGACCTCACTTTTTCAAAACGGGAATATCACGTGTCAGTTTCCAAAATGCA
Source organism: Hesperophylax magnus (assembly GCA_026573805.1). Classification (NCBI taxonomy): domain Eukaryota; kingdom Metazoa; phylum Arthropoda; class Insecta; order Trichoptera; family Limnephilidae; genus Hesperophylax; species Hesperophylax magnus. Next base: position 211,418 of record JAIUSX010000073.1, read on the forward strand.
ACGGTGACAGCTCTTTTGCAGTACAGTAAAATACATATTTGATAAGTAAGAATTCAAATTAGAGCATGTACAGTATTTATTCAATGTGTATCTAAATTGGACGAATTTTTTATAGTAAGGCTGTTAGTGTTGAAGGGAAGTAGGTACCCTTATTACATTTAGGTCTTAATTTGATAAAAAAACTTTATAACTAATTGTATAATTATTTGTTTATGAAAATATTTCAAATAGCGTTTTCTGATTTGTCCCGATATATACATATCAAGTTTTTAATATAATATTGTATTTATTTATACCGAGTTTTACAGACAATCTCAACAATTCAGTTAAAACACGTATAGGTACAACAATTTCAAAAATCTACTGCATTACAGATTGATTCAATCCTATTACAATACACATAAAATAAACAAAGCTAATACATAATATAATCAAGCATATTAGTTCAGTCAGTTGCCTTCCAATTTCAAGTGGATTTATCTTGAAATATTCTAGACGTACGTCGTATGATCAAAGATGGTTATGTAGACCACATTTGAAAAATAGCAGTCTTAGCATTTGTTAAACCGATTCTAGAATAGTTTCTTATTTACAGTAATGTGTATTCCAAACAGTGAATCCGTATTCAAAATTACTACTAATTAAATCAGTGTAAGGAGTTGAAATTCATTGAAGATCTTGAAAAGATTTAAATACTCTGTAAATAAATCGCATAATTTTAATTGATTTGCACATAAGGTCATTAATTTGCAAATCAAATATGAATTTAAAATTCAGGGTGATTCTTAGATCACCTAATGGAAGATCTTTTTTAAGATTAATATTATTAATAACTTAAGAAAAAGCCTTTATAATTCTATTTCGAGTGAAGTTTAAAGTGTCACATGTTTCATCATTGAAATGCATATTATTGACAGTAGGTAAACCAGTTATTGAGAGTGACGAGGTCATTTTGAAGCAGTTGTTGATTGGAAACAGAATTAATTTTACGATTTTTTTTCAAATATCATCGGCAAGAAAGCACATTCACAGGTTAATTTTGAACCATGGTCATTTATGAATATAAGAAAAAGCCCCCTGCTTTTGATCCCTGGGGTACACCAGAAGTTACAACGTTAGAAGATGATTTGTATCCATTAATAAGAATTAGTTATGTTCTGTTATGTTCTTCCAAAAGGCTATTTTGTACGAGAGATAAGGATCTAAAGTCACTTTTTCAAGTTTAAAAATTGTTAATTTGTTCCTAATACTTGATCTTCATTGTTGTTATTATTTAAATTTAAATTAAGGAATCTTTTGCGCGGTTTTATTCCGATTACTGTATAATAATGACTAGCCATTTAATAAATAAAGATTCGAAATTTTAAAATTGGAAATTCATATGTCATACGGCATATATTCTTGTCTAGTAATGTGTAATTTCTCTCACCTAAGAAATTCTAAAAATATAGTACTATAGGATTCATATGTCTTATACTGATTTATAAATGTGGAAATTCTAAATATACAATTTAAAATGTTCTCCAAAATGCCCTGGAAAGAATCTCAGACTTGTGATGTCCCGAAAGAAACCATTTATCTGTTCTGAATGCAATTACTAATGTTATCCAAATTGACCTAGATAATAAATTACATCTTTGCGATTCTTTCAAGGATAAAGAAACCATCCTGTCACTTTGAATGCAATCAAAAATGTTCTCAAAGATTGTTTTGACAGCATCGTTATTCCATTGTAAAAATATTATGTACTAAATACACAATTTGGCTGTCCTGAAACGGGAATCCTCCCCGGTTGGACAAACAAAAGTTCATTTTGTTTAAAGTTCATAAATTTTACTTTTCTCTGCTTTTAGTAGAGGTAAAATTTACTTCTATTCCTTTAATAGTGCCTAAATCACTGAATGCCATAATTTTAATAAATAAAAAGTACAAACTTTTTTTATTTACATCACTATTTAATAAAAATTATAAGCACGTTTCAAAACGCTCAGTACCGACAAAAAAATTTTCATTATTTATTTAGGCTTAATAATAGATCGACACGTTAAATGTGGCAGAACAAATTACAAAAACTATTAAAAGAAAACGTAAACTTAAATAAATTAAACTAAGAAATATTCTTCAGAAACTTATGCCACAGAAGGTTTATTATGCACTAGCCCGATCAATTCTGGCATAATAGGCTGCGAAGGAGCATATGAAACCAACTTGGACCCACTGGAAGTGGTCCAAAGAAGATTCATTAAAATAATTCTAAAAAAAACCGTTCGACTTGTGAAGAAGAAGTTTTACAATTTAATAGACTCTTTCAAAAAATGCATTACTTCAAAACCACAAAGATACACTAATAAGAGAGATATTAAGCATCAGACCGAGAAACACGAGACAAATTATAAGCCCTTGACTCAATACAACAACGGCACAATACCACTATACATACTTAGCCATTAAATGTTTTGACAAACTCCCTAAAGCAATATAAGCTGAAAAAAATTATGATTTTTTTTAAAATAGACTTAAATACACTTTATATCATACTAATTCGGTTGTGTGGTATAATATTTTTAGGAAAAAAAAACATTGTTTAAAATATATGTATTTATGAAAACATGAATTTTAATTTCTGTTAAATTATTTTTCTGTTTTTCTATACACAAATTTTCTTTAATAAATCAAACTCAAAACAACACTCCATCCCTAAAAACGAGTTAGGTACTTAAAATTAGGGAGGTGCAGCTTGAAACATAATATATAAAGAAAATGTATTTCCTTTAAATTTCGAATTTTGTCGTTCGCGTTCCGCGTTGCCGATAAAGCATAGCTTCTGAACTGACAGATGATATACTGTGTGGAAAACAAAACGGACTGAAAATCAAGATGGCGATAGTGCATTACATGATTGAAGTAACCAAACCAAACTAATCAGATTGTTTAAAACAGCGTTTCCCAAAAGGTGTTCCGCGGAACCCTGGGGTTCCGTAGAAACATCACAAGGGTTCCGCGTTCCGTCCGGATTTAACGTATGTATTTAACAAAAAAAAAAAATTCGCACGGGAGCTAGATCCAGCGCGCTTGACCGCCGCGCCGTCGCCTCCTCCCGCCACCCGCGACCCGTATCGCCCGCCCACTCGACTCTATGACTGTGACATGAGAGAAGGTGTGTGTGTTTTTTTTTAATTCGTGTGAATTTACAAAGGTGAAATTCCAGTGATATTGTTATTCCTGTTCTTATAATCTTCTCCTAACGATATCCGTTTTAGGTAAGTATTTTTTTTATTTGTTACCAATTGCAGATAGTGCCAAAACAAATAAAAACGATTTATTCATATTCATGTTATTTTTTTATTTCAGCCTTGATTAAAAAATGGATAACTGGCTCAAAACAGGGCGCTTACAAAGTGGCATAAGTGCTTCATCAAGTTCATCCTCAGCAAATAATGAAAGTATTTCAGAAGAAGTTGTTGATTTATCCGTAAGTAAATTATACTTACCTAGCAATAGTAATCATTTAGGCCCAGTTCATGAACATATTTTGATTGGTGACAACCGTGACAACCCTGACAAATTACTTTAATGTAGTATAACTGACGCATGGGTGTTCGACTCTAGCCTTTTAAAGAGAAAATGCCATCTAATTTTGATATAAATGAATCAAATTCCAGACTGTGCCAAAGGAAGATTTGGGGTGGGACTGTTCTTTTTAGCCAACACCAAACTGCATATTGCCGTCACATTACTAATGTTTTTTTATTTCATTCCAGGATATCGTAAATACTGAAGGATATTGTCCTGAGCAGGATAGACAAAATACACCAACGACTAAAAGGGCTGGGCAATCTCAGGACAACACTAATTCAAAAAAGAGAAAATATGACGAATCTTACTTGTCCTTTGGATTTATTTTTGTAGGAATGCTTGAGAATCCGGATGGTCAATGCGTTATCTGCAACAAAATCATATGTAATAGCTCTCTGGCACCTGCAAAGCTAAAACGACATCTTAATACCAACCACCCGCAATTAAAATACAAAAGCTTAGACTTTTTTAAAAGATACAAAGATGCACATAAAACCAGTGTGGCTGCTTTACATAAATATGTTAAAACTGATAACGAGATTGCCACCGAAGCATCATTCCTGTTAAGTTACAGGATTGATCGTGCTGGAAAACCACACACGATTGCAGAGACTTTAATAAAACCCTGTATGACAGAAATTGTCAAGTGTGTACTTGGCGAAGACGCAGCGAAGAAAGTTGCAGCAGTTCAGAGTTCCAATAATGTCATATTTGATCGAATCCATTAAATATCTGACCACATTGAAGATGAATTGATTTGTAGATTGAAAAGTAGTGAAATTTTTGCAATGCAACTCGACGAAAGTACAGATGTCGCTGGACTATCAATACTGCTTGTTTTCGTAAGATACCCCTTCGGGGGATCTATTGAAGAGGATTTGTTTATTTGTGCTCCTTTGGAGACCAACACCACTGGAGAAGAAATTTTCAAAGTCATTGATAATTACATGAGTGTACATAACATTCATTGGAACAAATGTGTCGATGTATGTAGCGATGGAGCTGCCGCTTTGACTGGCAAAATAAAAGGTACTGTAACAAGAATTAAGAATGTTGCACCTAAATGCAGCAGCAGTCACTGCGTTTTACATCGACATGCCCTTGTCGTAAAAAAATACCACACGAGGTAAAGAAAGTTCTCGATCAAGCCGTACAAATTGTGAATTATGCTAAATCACGTCCGCACAATTGAGACTTTTAAAAAAGTGTGTGAAGATATAGGAAGTCAGCATCAATCACTTCTTCTTCACACGGAAGTAAGATGACTTTCCAAAGGAAAAGTATTATCAAGATTGTTTGAATTGCGCAACGAACTAGTGGTATTTTTTTCCGAAGAATCGCTTTCTTCATCTTTGAGTGGTCTTGTTCAACTATTGCACGACGAGCAATGGCTAATGAAACTGGCGTATTTGGCAGACATATTTGATAAACTGAATGTAATTTGCAAGTCATTGCTAGGAAGAAACACAAATACTTTTACAGTAAACGACAAAATCTCTTCGCTTAGAAAGAAACTTGTCTTCTCGATAGAATGTGTTGAACAGATACAGTACCAATGTTTTACTCATTTAAACGAGTTTCTGGAAAAAAATGAGTTGCAAGTAACCTCAGATGTTGAAAAATGCATTTACGAACATTTGATGACCCTCAATAAATCTCTGGAAGAGTGTTTTCCTGAAAAAAAAAAACCGGCAGGATATTGACTGGGTACAGAATCCATTCCTAGTTCACAGGACACCGTCGACTCTTACAGCAACAGAGAACGAGGCTTTGATTGATATCATGTGTTCTTCTTCCTTACAACAAAAGTTTAATTCAGAAAAAACTAATCTGGATGAGTTTTGGATTGGTTTGGATTGGACTTAAAAACGAATACCCAGAAGTCGTCGAGAAGGCTATCACAGTTTTGTTACCGTTTGTGACCACTTACCGATGTGAAACTGGTTTTTCGGCTTACGCTTACACAAAAAACAAATACAGAAACAGACTGGATGCAGCTCCAGATCTTCGTATTCAGCTGTCTGACATAAAGCCTGATTTCAATGCTATTTTAACAAAAAATGTAAAAAGATATCACTCTTCACATTAAATTAAGTTTTACACAAAACTTTTGATCTTTCTTTTCATGGTAAACATGAAAGTATTCAAACTACAAGTTTATCTTTTTCTTATAAAAATAGGGTTCCGCCTAGAAAAGAATGTTCGATAAGGGTTCCTGGGCGAAAAAAAATTGGGAAACGCTGGTTTAAAAGAAACTGATTCAAAAACTTTCATACGATTCAGAGCAACACAAGTCAATCACTGAAAAGAAATTAAAGTTCTACATTATATATAGGTACCCTCATGAGGATCATTTGAAATAAAGTTATGTTGCCATTGGACGGTTGGTATATATACTTTGTCATTACTTCGTAATTTTCTTAATGTTAACCCTCTGTATGCTGTACACTTACTGATGATCTTCCCTACCTCTTTTAATATGCATTATTTGCTATCACTCTGTTTATTAAAACAAAAACTAAATAAAAAAAACCAAATAAATAAGGTTACTTTGTATCCTGATGAAGAAACCATTGGTTTTGAAAAAAATTTACAATATTTATTAAATAATGGAGTAAACAAAGTGACTTATTTAATTTAATTTATATGAACATATTTATTTTTTTTTTATTTTTTATTTATTTATTTAACGCCCAGAGGGCTTTTACATGGTTGGTAGTATAATTTTAATTTGACAGATACTTTGAAACATGAAAAATATGAATAAAATTACATTTGATAAAAGCTATGCAACAAGTCATACAAACACAAGAAAGAAAAACAGAAAATTACAGCTATTTGTAGGTTTACATGATGTGTTTAGGAGTATCGTTCAAATAAATGTTTTAAATGATCCACAAAACTTGCCAAGTTGGTATTGAATATGTCAACATCACCCAAGTAATGATTTCCCATGGTGTGAAGTCGTTGTATCGGAGAGTGGGCAATGTAGTTACGCTTATGTGTGCTGCTGTAGAATATTGTATTTTGTCGTGTTGTTACTGTGGGTGTATGTATGTTTAATGAACTTGAGGTTGGAGCCGTGGAATATTAAATATAAGTAAATTCAGAATATATCGGAACGCGTGTTCATGCAGCTACGCTTATCCTGATAAATGTAATGACGGTAACACGTGTTCCTACATCCTCATAACACATTCGTGAAATCTGTCAAACCATTCTAAAAAACCAGCTTTGCAGTGATCTCATCAACTACTAAAAGCACACTAGTTATCAGTGGTGTGTAATCTATTTATCACAGAATTATGGCCTAAAACCGTAGTATGATACAAATACAATAACACATAGTAGAAAACCTTTATCTCATGGTAGAAACAAGAAAGTGAATCAACTTTAATAAATCTTGGCTATCCATTTTTACATCAAAAACATAAGGTTAAAATTATTTTGATCTGTCACTTAACTTCAACAATTTCAATGAATGTAATAAAAACACATAATCTATTTATTCTAAAGCAATTATTAAATCAAATTTATACACCTAAAAAATTAGCGTTGGACTCTTTCAATGAAATTAATATGATTTTTAAAGACATGGTAAAATTATATTAATAGAATGCCTGCATAGAATTTTAAATGTGTGTATATTTTTTAAATTGTTGGAAATCCTTACTATAAAACCCAACATTTTCATAGCTCTGTTAGCGATAGAAGTTATTTGAGATTCAAATCGGAGTTTTTGGTCAAAAATGATAACTAGGTGAAGTATTTTTAATACAAAAATTTGTTTTAACAGGAATACCCATAATTTGAAAAGATTATAAATAAATTATCAATGTAATAATAATAAACAAGCAGTTAAAAACCCGCTCCATGGGTTATTTGCTGCTAGGCCCTGCGGGCGGCAATTGGTTCCGCTTCGCCCAGCTTAAGTGATACTAACAGTTACATTTAATATGTATATATTGGGTCATTCATAGAAGGACGGTGAGTAAATATTGTTATAACACGTAACAGGAAGGAGATAATGAATAATAAAATGTTCAATGTAGGCATAATGAGAATGACAGTGGTTTCGGTAAAACTTTACCTACAACTACCATTTTTAATACGCATTTAAAAAAAACATTTGATTCAACTTCCATCCAAAACCGTCCAGACGTTGGCGTAATAATACTATCAGATTAATAATAATAAATTAATAATATAATAATAATAAATTATTAGTAAGTTTTCTTCGTGCGTATTTATTTCATTTTAGGTACCTTTCTCAACAAAACATTTTTTCTTTATTTTTTTAAATTTGAATAAACTTATTTTTTTAAATTTGAATAAACATTAATAGCTACCTATATTCGTAATATTGTTTTGTAATTTAGGCATCTCGGTTGTTCATTGATTCTGTAATTAAAATTTATAAAAGTTTTTGTTATTTAAATTATTTATATTTTAACAATAATTTACAAAATTATTTGTTATAAATATAATATAACATGTTTGTATCTCGCTACTTATTTGTCGATTCTTATATATATTAATTTTTAAAGTACTTTGTTTCTTGATGAAAAAATCTGTGGTATTGAAACTAGTTAGTGGTGTGAACAAAGTTTCATTGTGATAATTTTAAATTAATACTTACAGGGGTTCTTTAGCACTATTTTTTATTTATTTATAATAAGTTAAGAACTTTTTTAAATAGTTCTCGCAGTCTAATTTTAATAATCTAAGCACATTCATACATGGAAATTATTAAAAAAAATTCTGACAGACTTTCCTACTCAACTAACCAACACACATTTTTTACGTCATTAAGTAAAGGTAAAATAAACTTTTTCAGGTAAAACAATTAACCATGCACAAATGAAGGCAAATCATCATCAGCAAAGGTTAATTAGACTCATCTGTAATTTGTTCTGACAGTTAAAATTAACAAACGTAATATATCAGAGATAACGTTTCCAGGCAATGTGACTCTTAGAACTAAGTATAGGTAGGTGCTTAATTCCAAGATAAGTTTTAGCACCCCTTTGTAACTCGGAGCCACTCCATTTTCATGCCAGTAGATATGAAACAACAATGTAACACATACTAGTCTCCTTAGATACATATGCACCTATATTTGTACAGTGTACACACAGGGTGGCGAACATTATTTTTTATTACTCCCAGGGTCTAGTTTAGTGGTAAAATTGGAACCTATTTTTCGAAAATTCATGTTATCCCTATTGATGTATTATTTAGACGAGACACAAAGCGAAAGAATTGTTTCCACTTTTTTAGCTTCAAATAATTCAATTAACGCTCTTACGCCGAACGACCGGAAACTACAGAATCCGGTCTCCGTGCACCGCTACTCGCGCGATAGTAGTACTTCAGGTTTCGACGAAATATTAGTACGCAATAGCAATAATAATAATATTGTTTTATTTTATTTCATCTTTGTAACAATTTCAGATAGTGATATTCTCACTGGGATCTCCCGTGCTGAGGATATCATTTTTTTTTTTTTTTTTTTTTTTTAATTCCTTTATTTTTCCCAATTTTTACATTAATTACATACAATATTATATAAATCAATAAGAATAATGGGAACCCACCAAGGCGCAGCCTGTGCGTGGGTAATATATTTAAGTTATTATTTTATTGTACCTAGAAATAAACAAATTGTGGGCATATAAAATAAAAACAAGAATACATTTTGTAAAAGCGTTTTGTATAAAAAGTGTTTATAATAGTGTATAGTGAAGTTATAAGTGTTTATTGTAATATATGTAATATATGGTGAGTATTTTATGAGAAACATAAATTGATACAAATTAAATAAAAAAAGTTTCAACTGCTGTGTCGAAAAGCCATAATTTTAATTCTTTTAAATATTGAGGAAGTTTAGTTATCACTTGAATATTTTTCGGTAAAAGATTGAAAGTACGAGGTCCAATAAAACTGCAGTGTGTTTGCATTTGTTTTGTGTTCGTTTGGGGAGTATAAAATACATTATTATTTCTAATGTTGGTTCTGTTTTCATTTATTTCGAATTTATTTTTGTTTTTAAAGATGTATTTCATAGTTTGCAAAATAAATAGTTTACGGAGACAGAATAGTTTAGATTCTTTGTATAACTCATTCGTTGAAAATGTTCTTTTCCGACTATACATAACTTTGATGATATAATTTTGAATTATTTGTAAAGGTTTGATATGTGCATTAAGCGCACCGCCCCATCCTATTATTCCGTATATCAGTGAAGATTGCACCAAAGAAAAATAAATAATTTTCAGTTTTTCAACATTGAGCACTTCTTTTAGTCTGTAAAATGTGTATGTAAGATATCTTAATTTACAGACGGTATTATTAATTTGTGACTGCCAATTTAATTTTGTATCAATAACAATACCTAAATATTTAATCTTTTCAACTTTTCCGAGTTCAAAGCAAGATGAGCATATTTCTTGATTACAGTTAACGTTATGTATTCGAATTTTAAGGTTATTAGGGGGTTTATTTTTACTATTTTTAGAAAAGGTTAGGTAAAATGTTTTATTATAGTTTAAGAAGAGTCTATTACTTTCTAGCCATGATGAGACATATGTAATACATTTTGTTGCCTTCAAAAAAGTTTCAGGCCAGGATTTTCCGTTCACTATTATTACTGTATCATCTGCGTAAGATACAATTTTACCAGGGATTATAACATCACATAAATCATTTATGTATATTAGAAAGAGAATTGGGCCAAGCACAGTTCCCTGTGGTACTCCATTTTTTATTCCTGTTTCAGTACTATAAAAATCCCCTATTTTTGTTTTTTGTTTTCTGTCTTTGAGATAGCTAGTAAGAATTTTTAGTGTATCATTTTTTAAACCTATTTGATTCATTTTTTTAATAAGTAGATTGTGATTTACCGTATCAAAAGCTTTTCTTAAGTCTAGGAATATAGCTAGACATTCCTTAAATCATTGAAGTATTAAAATTACATAAAATATCATTGAAGTATTAAAATTCAATTTCTAAGAGTCACGAGAAGCCAGTTACATTTGACGATTCGATGCCAACGAAAATGTAAATAGAATTATTATACCGACTCTACTAAGGATGAGTTGTTTCACAGAATTTCAAGTTTTGTGAAAGCTTTGTTCAAGGTATGTTGATCTTTCATCATGGACCGGTTAATTAAGAGTACTTGGATATAGATATGGTACATGAACAAAACATGATGAAATAACATTTTTATTTGCATCTTGTTGATAAACACTTTGGTTTGCAACATTTAAATAACCGTAATGAAATCACTCTGCTGTGTTACTTGGTAAATACCTACCATTCCCTTAAATACGATATTTGGGAAAATGAAAACGGTTGACAGTTACCTCACACAACTCAATTTATTGACGTTAAGAATCATTACACTCTTTGAAAGACACAAGTTTCTCTTAGATATTTTGAGGGGTTTAAAGTACTCATTTTGCATCGTCATTATTGATATAATTATCACGTACGCCGTTTAAGGTCAACAGGGTCAACAATACGATAAAGGTCAGTTTTCAATTCACCCATCTAGACTAGACTATCAAAAACATAAATAATTTACTTTCTACAGATGCTATATTAATTTAATTGAATAAACCTTAAACTTAATAGTATTTAACTTGTATAAATATCTTTAATTCTGAAGAAAAGCGTTTGCCTTCTACGTCATAACAAAAATTTCTTGAGAGTGCCTTATTTACTTAGGCGGTTAAATGGCAGCCCTGCTCGAACCAACGATGTTCTCTCAGCAAATACAAAGTAAAGAATACGACAGTTCTTGTTGTTGGTGAGAATATCCGGATTTCACGTGAAAATAAACAAGCGAGACGGCAGAAGCACGGGGCTGGAAGGAAAGCTGTTTTACTCACTGAAGAGATTTATCTTTAGAAGTGTAATATAGGCTTGCCCTAAGAAAACTAAATATTTCCTTTAGTTCTTGTAAATAACATCATCATATATCTATCTTCCATTTTTAGCATTCATGGCTTTTTTGTGTCGAAAGGGTTAATGTTAAAACTGGCTCATTTCAATTACTGCACCATTTTGTCAGCCATTCACGAGCTTCACTCGTGACGTTTTTTCCTAGAAGTCGCTAATCACGGGTTACACTTGTAATCGAGTTTGGTAATGTTTATATTAAAATCACGAGCTATTCTTATAATCTGCGCTATCGTAACCTGTAGAAGGATGTCAAATCAGCCACCGACCGGTCGGTGGCTGATTTTCTGACATCGCGTTTGGACGTTTTGGGGATGGCGTTTGACCACCCAGTCGTAGTGTGTTCAATTCCTCCATTAGTCCTCCATCACGACACAAGCAACATTTCCCGCTTAATGTGATGGTAGTAGAAGATTTTCAAATATTGTCAGGTTATTCGTTATTCGGGTATGTTTGTCTTTCTTTAAATGTACACACGCATAGGTAATTCATATACGTAAGGTACGCGAGTGCGAAGGGACGAAACATCGCCCACGCTGCAGTCAGTGCGCCATGGGATATTTAATTTAGTTTTTTTCATGAATGGTAATTTTATGGAGTCTTACTTTATAAAAAATGAACATTACATGTTTTGTTATTAATATTTTCCTCATGCATTAGATCATCTTATAAAATTTTTAAAAATTGCGCCCGTTACTGTAATTTTCATTTATCTATAAATCGTTCAGTTGGTGAACCATAGAAGGCTTTCTTTAAAAATTTTGGGCTGTGATGGGGAAATACACGACTGAAGCTCGAGAACGAATGTTAGAGTGTTCATTTTTTTAACGACTGTAGGTGTTTTCTTAGTTGCAAAAATCAAGCATTTACAAATATCTTCATTCTTTCTTAGGAAGATCATTTTTATTGACTTGTATATGTCTAAAGCGAAGGAATCTAAATAAAAAAAAAAATAATAATATTTAGATGATTTGTATAGCGCTGTTTTGTGCAAAATCACCTCAAGGATGCTGTACAAATATATAATAGATTTCTACATGATCTATGTTATTACTAACTATAAATGGAGATAATATACAGTACCATACTTACCTGGTAGGTCCCTTAATATTAAGGCTTAGTTAATTTATTTTATTTTATTTTATTTTATTAGGTACAATATTTTTTACAATTCAAGGTTTTCAGTAATGTAGGCCTCACTGTGTGGCTTGCCCGTGCTGAGGCCTTCAAAACTAATATTAACTAATTGTCAGGATTTAGGACATAATTGAGAAATTGGATATAATCAGACTTTCTCAGGAATGGAATATTTAATTTAAGGGTATGACAGCTTAAAAAGGTAAGTTTTTAGTTTAAACCTGAATTCTGATGGACTTGCTATGGATCTTATTTCCGGAGGGAGTTTATTCCAAGCCTTCGGCCCAGATGCTCCGAAAGAGCGATTACCAAACATAGTATTTGGCTTGCGTTTAGGTTCCATCAGTCTGCCTACAGCTGATAATGTTACTGATCTAATAGTTGACTGCCTGAGACCAATGTTTTCCGGGACGCATGGTTCAGAGATGTAGGGTAGGGCCATTTCATTGATGGATTTAAACACCATCCAGCATGATTTGTGCTGAATTCTTTCAAGGCAATTGAGCCAGTGCAGGTTACAAAGGTGTTCTGAAATGTGCGAATATTTAGAAATCCCGGTTATGAGCCATGCTGCTGCTTTAGATACTGATTGAAGTTTGTCAATTTGATATTTTGGAAGGCTGGCATAAATGCCGTTGCAGTAATCGAGACGTCAGACTACGTAAGAGTTGATAAATCGTTTCGTTGCTTCTGTAGGAACGTTTTTTTGGGCAGATTTTTAGCTGTCTTAGGTGAAAAAAAACCGGTGCTTACAATCCTATTTATTTGACTTTTAAACGAAAAGTCCGAATCTAAATTGACACCGAGAAGTTTGACTTTTATTTTTAGGATGACATCGCTGCTGGAAATAGAAATAGGTGAATCGTCTACAAAATTTTGAAGTTTGTTTGTCTCCGCCCAGAAAAACTCAGTCTTAGATGGATTTAGCTTCAGCTTGTTTGACCACATCCAACGAGTTATTGCTTCTAGATATTCAGTTATACGGATCTTGAGTCTGTTGATTTCGTTTGGAGTGCAATATAAAGAAACTTGCTAATAGCCAGCCTAGCAGTGAGACAAGAGACCAAATGACTCGAATATTTTGGCGACATCATTTGTAAAAAGGATGAAGAGATGTGGACCCAAAACAGATCACTGGGGAATCCCCGAAGAAAGTGTTCCGAAGTTAGACAATTTATTTCAAACCCTCACGGCTTGTAAGCAATTGGATAAATCTTTTAAACAAAGAAACTATTTAAATAACCTCATTGGGTTCGAATAAAAATTGTATGTATGTTAACAAAAACAATTTTCTTTCAATTGTGTATAGTTCGCACTTCTAGATATTTTTGTTCAGTGGTTTCGCTGAATACATGAGTTCGGCCAGCAGCGCTCGTTGACCCTCATACCAGAGCCAAGAGCCGAGTACTGAATGAGAGTAGGTTTACCTAAAGATATGAAAGTTCTAAGTTGTTAGAAGGATTCAATGCAGCGGAAATAAGTTCACGTGAGGTGTTTTGACGTGACAGCAAAAGTGCCAGGTTGTTTCAAAGTAGATGATGTTAAGCTCGTAAAAACATGGTATTTTTAAAAGGTTGGTTACGAATACCTCAATAATATTTCAATTTCACCTACAGACGCAGTTTGAAAATGGCCTTGAAAGCCGAAACAGCTGTAACAATAACAAAAACCAAAAAATACTTGCAGAACTTAATAATTATATTATTAAATTTGATTTTAATTATATTTAAAAAAAAATGGAGTTCTACGAATTAAACACAAAAACAATAAATAATTTCACCTTCTACGTGAATTAAAAGAGGAAAATTTTTACTTTTGCCATGATAGAGAATTAAGCCAGTAAAGTGAAACCGCTACCTCAGGGTAAGAACTCAACGCTTTGAAGCACTCAGCCACTAACTGGTAACTGATTTGATAGGCATGCTGTCCCTAATTTTCGTCTTTTTTCAGTTTTGTACTATCAGTCAACATTATTTATTGATATATAGTGCAAAACATGTATACTGTGTACATCACTTTATTTATATGGTTATGCGTACTGGTTTCAGCACTGCAATGCCTTCATCGGGAATATAAAATTATATCTGCAAAACACGTCAAGATTTCTCTAAAGCGTGTTGACCTATTTGAATAAATTACACAAATTTGCAACTTTTTATTTATAAATGTTTGAGCTATCGGCACACTTTGTTTTGTTTTCGAAGAAAATCAAAACAATCTCGCTTGCTAACCTTCCTTGCGCGGGTTAAAAATCACATTTTTTTCATTTCAGGAGCACAATTAGGTTACATTAACACTGTTTCTTCTGAAACTTTGCCTTTTTCATTCGAACCACTTAAATATTATAGTTTATTATTTAGTGTATCTTATATTTCTCATTATATGGCAAAATTAACCAAATATCCTGACCATTCGAGTCGTAAAAGCTTCCCATTAATTTTGGATGGCCTGCAGTGAACCCCTTTTGCCTACATTTACGATGCTCTTCGTTTATTATTATTTTTGCATGATCGTTAAAATATGTTTAAGCCACGTTAGTGAGCAATTCAAAAGATTAAAGTGAAATGACAAAGAATAATTATGTTCGTCATATTTTGAGAAATGATAAGATTACCCATTTGAAAACCCAGGGGAATATTGATGGAAGATAAAGTTGAAAATTACGCTGCACTTCGTTGCTTTGTTATTAACATGACCTTATTTAATAATTTTTATTTACGTATTAGTTCACATTTCATATAATTTTAAGATTGCTGTTCCGTAGAGTAATTGTTCTGTTCGATAGCCGACAGGGGAAAAATTGATAGCCATCCACCGATAGGATAACGCGTCAGAAGAAAATGGCCGAGGCATCAGAGCAAAATAATTTTATGATTTTTCGCGAACTAGAATTATGACGTTAAAAAGTTTATTAAAATCTCTCATATGAATTACCTAACTACAAACATACAACAATAAAAATATAAATTGGTAATTTAATCAAATAAATAAAGAAAACACATTCTTACCAACGGCAGCCGGCATTGACGGCCGGCATAGTCCAGTGGTAACGCATTGGACTGCCATTCCGAAGGTCGCGGGTTCGAACCCGGCGTGCGCAAATAAATTTTATTTGATTAATTTGTGTTATTTCACAATTAATTAATAAAAATAATATATAGTATATTTGCGGCACGTTCCAGAGTGGAAGATACTACCAGTATCGCCCTGGTGTAAGACCACCATTCAGAATTGAAACGTTGCTCCAAATGGCTTTAGCCGTGTTTAGTGACTAGATCTGAATAGCCAGGTACTTCCCCACCTTCCTCTTTCCCTTCCCCACTTACTTTCAGCCTCACAACATCCCCCAATTGGGGATGCCATAGTCTCACTGGCTCCAGACGGGAGCAGTTGAGACTCTTGTGAGGTATTCACTATAACAAAAAAAAAGCCACAATAAATAAGGTTTAAACCTGTGACAGATTACGCTATAAGCGCGATATATTTTTGTGGCTTAGCCTATTTCAACATAAATAGCCAAGCCATGATGGTGTAGCGAAATGTGTCGCTTACCTTATGGTACTAATCAATTCTTGAAGTGTAATATAATAACACATTTTAACTGAAAACTGTAAAAACTTTCATGTTAAATAAAGTACGTGTAAGTGTGATTAATTGGGCCCAGTGGAAATTAATTGTTCCTTCGGAATAAAAACAATCAACCTAATTATCCAAAGTTGTGATTTTTTCTCAAATTTGGATGGGTCTTCTTGTACTAGACTTGTTAATTAATTAGTTTGTCATGTGCTTGAAAAAGTGACCAAACCTTTGCACACAGTTTAATCAAATCATGCTTTAGATCTCCTTTTTTGATGAGGCCCACTTTTTTTAACACAGAAAACTCGTTTACTTTTAGTGGCCTCCTAAATACGGAAGTTCAATAAAAAATACAATTAAGAGGAACGGTATCGAGGCCTTTCCCACAAAACTCAGATTCGAGGACAAATGCCCAACAATAAAAAAAATTAAATTAAAATGTATAAAAGCAATTGCCTCGTACGGATATGTGCTTCCTAATTTTTATATGTTTTTAAATATAAAACATGGGCGTCTAAAGAAATCAATTTTTCATGATTTTTGAGGCAGTAGCGCAGTTGCCTCCAGTCCCTGGGAAGAAAGGTTCAAACCTCAGTCAAAACATTTTTTTTTAAGTTTTAAAAGACATTTTAAAAGTCCGATCCAGTCCCTAAGAAGGAAGGTTAAATACTGATTCTAACGAAAAATAGGTGGGTACATCCACTTAAAAAGAAGATAAATTTAGGAAAAAAATGTTTGCATTTCACAGGTTAATTTTTTTTTAATGTTTACTTATCTGAGGCTCATGTGTCTCTGAGAAATAGTTAGGATAAAGGCGAATTCCACGGTTAAATATTGTTTTGGTTACTACTGTCTCAATCAAAGTTTTCTTCTTTAAAAACAATATTAGTTCTACTGTTTGGTGTTGACCATACATTTAAAAAAAATCGCAAATATACGTCGGTTTTTTTTACTACTTGGAAAAATGAGTATAATTAATAACAATTAATTTTAAAATAATGATTTTGTTTGCTATATTCAATAAATTATCCAAGCAATCACTCCTAAACAAAATTGTTATGTTATCTAACAATATGTTAATGTACTATTCTGTGTAATTGATGTGGAAGTTTATGATCATATGGGTTGGGCTGAATCGGGGTGGGTGGACGAAGGGTTGGCAACCCTCCGGAAATGACGTTAGTTGACGATACCCAGCGAAGCCTACTTCCTGTGTTTCCTGACCCCATCTTCCATCCTTGTTCTTGTTGAGATGTTACTTGCCAATATACATGTACGTACGAGACATCAGTGTTGTATTCGTTAAAAAAAGTAGATGTTTAGTGTCTGTACGTACACTAATTAGTGGTGAAGAATAATAACTATTCGTATACGTGATTAGCTTGTCTACTACTATATTACGGGCATTTGTGTATTTTGTAAGTTGGTTATCAGGTAAAAAGTATCTTTTTCATTTCGATCATTAATAAAACAATAAAGTAAGGATTTATTTTTAATTTAATCACTGACAATAAATTAGCTATCAAAGAAAATTCTTAGAAACATGCACACCTAAAATGCTTTTCTTCCAATGTAAAATGAACGTATCATTTCATTTATATTATGGATCCTTAATTAAAACGTACAAATATTCCAAAGAGAAAGTTTAATAATTATGATTGTGGGGAGTAGTCAGTAATCAGAAAAGTAGTCAGAAACAAATATCATTTTAATGTTATTTTTTTAATTGGGTGATGTTCATTTGATCATTAAAATCATAAATAAAATATCATGTGAAACCGCTACAAATAGTTTTTAGAAAAATTAATATGTATATATTTACGGACTTTGTTGGTATGACCGAGCATGAGGAAGTACTGACACATTCAGATATAACTTTTATATTTGCGGATATTGCTCGTATGACCAAGCATGGGAGTACTGACACATTCAGATATAACTTTTATATTTACGGATATTGCTCGTATGACCATGCATGGGGGTACTGACACATTCAGATATAACTTTTATATTTACGGATATTGCACGTATGACCAAGCATGGGAAAGTACTGACACATTCCGATATAACTTTTATATTTACGGATATTGCTCGTATGACCAAGCATGGGAAAGTACTGACACATTTAGATATTACTTTGATATTTATGGATATTGTTGGTATGACCGAGCATGGAAAAGTATTGACACAATCAGCTATAACTTTGTTGATTCGTTTCGACGAGCTTCTTTCCGCACAAATCGTTTTATGTTTCTATTATCAACACATTCATAATACAAACCCTTAAAATGCGCTATTATGTTACCGGTATACTTAATACTAATACGTCATAATTACGATAGTAAAAATAATCATAATCTTAGCAACGCTAGTCACGGCATATGCTTTGCATTTGCTCTCTGATTATGGCCCAATGATGCAAAAACATATAATTTTAGTGGGGTTATTTAGGAAAGCATTTTTCCTTACTGAGAAAACACAAGGCTATAAAAGCCAGGTAACATTTTAAACACCCATATGAGGTAAACATTGTGAAGCGCATATGACACCGTTCTATTTGTATAAAGAACAGTAACTTTAAAATCAGTAAATTTATATGATTCACCACATTCATGGAAAATTAGAATCTAGAAAATATATTTAGGTAAATAAATTGGATTTTGAAAAAATAATTTTATGTGAGGACTCCAGTAACTAAGCTAAACATTAATATGTTACATTCATTTGAAAAAAAAAATATAGGTAGATTTTATTGATTTATTTTGATAACGTTATTCTAGAAAAAAAATTATTATAGATTTGTAATATTAAAGGGTAGTTTAATTGTAAATTGTAGATTTGTAATCCTGAAAGGAAGTTTAATTAGAATATTTATTAAGGCATAATTAATAATTATTTGTTCAATTTTGAAAATGTTTTAAATGAAATTACTATGTAACGATAGTTGCTTGGTTACGAGAATGAAGCATAAACGATACAATCATCTCCAAAATAACACAATATTCCAAATTCCTGTAATATTATAAAATCTGGTTTTGAAAAAATAAGAAAATACACAGATTTATGAAATGAGATTAAAAGAAATTGTCTTTCTCAGACTATAAAAATATTATTATTTGTTATTTCGGCTACTGGCATTATGCCTGGCTCTCTCATTCAAAATGTAGGCGTATTAGATCTGTCAAAGAATTTGTATAAACAAATGGAAAAATCAATTATTTTAAATACATGTAGGATTACGAAAGATTTTTTAAATATTTATATTGAGGGATCAGTAGGATTTATCGGTCCACTTAGGAGTTCTACCGAGCCGAACCCTATGATATGAAAATATCTGTAGTCGGTGAATTATTATCCCATTTGATCTCTGGTGAGTTGACGTGTTGTTCTTGTATTGTGTTGTATTTATTATGCTTATATAATGTACTTGCATAATGTGGATTGACTAGATGAACATTTGTGAAAAAGTGTGTGGAATGGTTAAGTTTTTCCTGTGGGGAAGATTTAATTTTTTTGTAAGAAAAATAAATAACTTTGTAAACACCACTATTAAATCAACATAACCTAGATGCCTCAAGGGATATGATTTGAGATGTTCATGGGCGTGTCCATCATCAAGCCAACTTAAACATCTGCCCGGGTGAAGGACATCGTAATGCTGTCTGAAAAGTTGGCTAAATAAGGAGGTAGCAAAACACGGCACAGTACCACAAAAGTAAATCAGTAAATTGACATCTTTCGAATTCAATAATTTCTTCGTCAGGATAAACACATAATTAAAATTAATAAGAATAGACAAATATGTACCTTGAGACAAAAAAATATACAATGAACGTAAAAAATTATATAAATTACAAAAAGTTCTTTACTGTCAACTATGTATTATTAATAACAAAATAATTTATTTTCTCATTAATACCTTCATGCCAAATAATTTTTTTATTTTTTATTTAGACACCTAAGTACTGACATCTTACACCCTTGATTAGGTTGTGTTCATTTATAAAAGGTTTTGTTATACATTTATAATTTTTTTTACTATAGCTACTATTTGTCTTTCAACATTTGTATATTCTTATTAATTTTCGTTAAATGTTTATCCCATCGAAGAAACCTTTGATTTCGAAACATGTCAATTATTTTGATTCAATAGTGGCGCATTCAATTTTTTTTTATTATTTTCCTTAAATTAAAATCACGCCACAAAGGGAATTTGCAAATTATTGAAGAAATAATAATAATCACAGCAAAATATGATAATGTTAGTAGTATTAATAATAACAATATATTTTAATTCCAGTATTTTTTTTATCATATTTACTGCATTTCTTTGCAAGTGCAGTTTACCTGCCGAGCAACTTATTGATCACTTGTAAAACAGACTGTGGCAGAGTCAGTTCATGGTGATTAGTTTAAAGTGCTGTTAATATGATTTATCGATGAGGGGATAAGAGAAATATAAAGAGAGTTTTACAAGAACAAACGTCAAACACTCCTAAAAAATCTAAACATTATAAGTTTTGAAATTTTCTTTCTTTCACTGACTGACTCGGCTGATCGCACTGACCAAGTGGAGAGGGAGTGAAGTGCCGTTGAATTTGAATTAAAGTTGAGTATGCAGGTCGAGAGGGTACTTACTCGACATAGTCATTGGGCCTTGCTTCTATCCACTGTCTCGTCTGAATTATTCGCCCGCTACTAGACCTAATAATGACTGTATTGATCACATCAGCCGAGCACTCGGCCGAATACACTCTCTCGGTCGAGCATTCGGTAGGAGAAATTCAGGCATTAGTAGGTGTAGTAGTAGGTAAAATTACTGGCTATAATAAGATTATAACAACTATTTAATAACATATTAAAGTGCAAAAATATATTTTTCTCAGTAACTAACTGGGATTGTGCAATATTTGATTCAGTGACAAATCCTCATCGGCATGAAAGGTGCCGAATCGCTGGCCGCTTTCGATATCCATGATAATGAACAGTGGCGGCTCGTGACTTTTGGGTGTACTAGAGTGCTAATATTATAAAAAAGGCATTTCTGATGTTGTTATAGCTGAAAATGATTTTTTATTTTTTTTTCGAAAATCGATTTTTTGTATGAAGATTTTCAGGAAATTTCAGTATAGCCGTGCGCCGCACGGGATTCCTGAAAATCTTCATACAAAAAATACATTTTCGAAAAAAAAATAAAAAATCGTTTTCAGCTACAACAACATCAATTAAGCCATTTTTTGTAATATTAGCACTCTAGTAACCCAAAAGTCACGAGCCGCCACTGATAATGAACATGGCATACGGGAAATTGCATTGCACGGACACGTTCAAAGGGCATCAATATGCATAACGTGTTGTTTGTTGATCAGTTTAATCAATGCAATGATTATTATTTCATTACTATTCATACGATTAACTCACCACTAGCGCAATTTCATTAAACTACCAATACCCATACAAACCTTTTCTACATGTTTCAAACCTCTCCACCCTGCATTACAGCAAAAATAACCAGATACTATTATTTCTCTCTTGCATTTCTTCACATCTTTTACTATTATGTTTGTTATGTTCAACCATCTAATTTACATACTCCTATTTTTACCCTCCTATTATACGACATGTATTAATTTTGTTTTAAAAAATAAATAAGTTGAAAGAACAGAGTAGGTAAAACGAGTTTGTCTGAAACAATAATTCAAACTGACATACATAATATCTATAGAAAATTATTCAGGTCTTGAATTAACTTCTTAATCTCTGCTTGATAACGAGTCGCAAGTCTCGGTATTTACGTGAAGCACATAGGCAATAAATAAACATGTAATTCTTAATGAGTTTTAAAAAACCACACAACCTTAAAACTACAATGCATTAGTATTTAAAATGCATTCTGCTTCATGGCACGTGTCATATTCTGTCCAATTTTTATTACATAGACCTATTAAAGATAGAATATTATGATTCGCGAAGAAATAGAAAAACGTAAATAAAAGGGAAATGAAAGGGACGGTTACGATGTATGTACGTCTACGTTGCTTTTATACAGAACACGTATGAGGGCCACGTATCTTTCAAGTAACGATATTGAGAAAATCTTTCACTTTTGAAAACTTTTTAAAAACACCTCCCAACAGCTTTGCCTTCGGCCAAAGCTCTTAACACTCAGCTACCGAACGATGTTTAAAAAAGGTTGTTAATATAATATTATGATCTGATGATAATGTTCTGTTTTTCTTTCAGGAGAAATAAGCAGCTTTGAATGGAGACAAACATCTACGGCAATGTGAAGAGAAATGTAGGTAAATACATGCTATTCTTCATTTCTTTTATTATTTTACTTCATTGAAATCCTTCTGAATCTAGTTTTGTATATTTTGAATGTCTTCTTGACTTTATGTTCGTTCTGTAATAACTTTTTTTAACTCCTTAATGTTTGCACGTAGCCATGACCAAAGGTATTATAATACATCTTCTATCATTATTTTATCTTTGGCCATGCGGCAAATAGATTAAGATGGGGGTTAATACGTAAGAAAATAAAAATTCGGTGTATACTATCGTATGAACCAAATTGTTATTAAAACACATCAATCTATAAAAAAAATAAATCCACAACAAAAAAAAATATTAAATTTGATTTACATGACTCAGCTCTCAACTTATAATACATTTTTTTTTTTTAGTTCATTGGGGAAATAAACAGTTTACAATTCAATATAAATAATTAAATTCTACATGTTGCATTAACCAGTTATGTTTCTACATAAAATTCATGTTACATACAGTAAAAAACATAAAAACACCTTAATGAAAATAACTGAGATATCTTAGATATCTTACACACAGCAGGGGGAGAGGGTACGTAATTAACAATTTGATTTAATTTTCTCCAGTACGCATTTAGTAAACAGAAATATCTTATATATCTTACACACGGTGACCGGATAAATCATCACAATCATAATTCATCACATCTTTAAAAAGTTATATAAAGTCATGGAAAGTGATGAAACAAAAACTTTATTAACTTGGTTAAGTAGATAAGGTTAGGTTAGGTTAGGTTTAAAAAAAAAATTTTTCATCGTTTCTAATGACTTTATATCACTTTTTAAAAGTGTGTTGAATTGTCACTATGTCGAGTTATCATGGAACCGATAAAGCATACACAACCTTAAAATGAATTATCATCCTTTTTTACTATAAAAAACTTAAAATCGTATTGAAAAATATTGAGGGGGGGTGGGTTTATAGAGAAGTTAAAATTCGTCGTTGTATGTATTTATGGATGATAAAGCTATAAAAAAACAAAACTCGTAGAAAAGATAAAAAAAATATATATTTAGATCTCGACAACAACGCCACCTATATACATACCGTACACATTCAAAATGGTAATTGGTTTTCTTTGATAAATAGATACGTAGGTTTTGACGTATTATCGATTATATGAAAGTGAACCATTATTACCCCGTGTTTTATGTCGGGTCTGAGAGATGAGCGGGGGGGGGGGCAAGAGTGTTGATTAGATCTGTGATGTATTCATCGTGATTCATCCCCCGCCCCTTTCTTCTCCCCGTTTCTACATTACATCCACCCTAAGCCTTAAGCTGTCTATACTGGGTCAAATCACCAAATCTCGTTGATTTCAATTAAGAATCTGACGCAAATCGAAATACTTACATGGTTAAGTCACATACTGTGTAAAGTGATTCGATCATTTATTTCGATTAACAAATAATATTATTGTATTGATATTTTTTCTGCCATATTAATTACTGTACAAAGAATGCCACGTTAGAAGTTACACGGTCCATTTTCTTATATCAATCCAAATGTATTTTAAGAAGTTTTTAAGAAGATTATGCAAAATCCAAAGTGTTTTTAAGTCAAACCAAAAGCGGCTGCGAATATTAAATAACGTAATACTTTCAATATAAAAAATATAAACTCAGGGTAAAACATTATAAAAGTCATATCATATCGATTTCATACTGGCATTTTTAGTAATTTATTAAAAACCTGAATACCAAATTAGAAATTTGGTTTTTTATAATATTAGGTCTTGCAACACCATTCTGGTTTTCTAAAATGTTTGAAAGATATTTTTTCAATCTAAATGAGATTGCCCTTATCTTGGAAAACAAAAGCTTTAAGCATTTACACACATTTTTTGGAAAATGGAAATTAATTTATCAGCTCCAAAAATCCCAGCTGGAAAGTGTCGAAAATCAAAGACAAGGTTTTTTCCCGCCATCAAGAATCAGTTACCAAATGGTTATTTTTTTTGCTTGATGAAAGAAATTCGATTTTATTTTAACAAACCATATTTATCTTTACATTCCTTTTGTGTACAATATAAAACCAGACTCAAAGAATCGAAATTTTCATTTATGCAAACGAATTTCGGGACAAAAACATGCATTGCTATTTGTCGTGAGAACTCTTTTGTAAAACGAGTTATTTTTTTCTGTATTGTTTCGAGATGATTTAATAAACAATTGTGTTTTATTGTCATCAATAAAAAAACATTTTTTTAACGGTAGCGAATCGAAACGCGAGCCGAGCCACGAATTACGGGAAAGGAACGAAGCAACTATAAACCGCGTGTCGCGCCATTTGCGGTTGTGTCTTTTTTCCCCATAAATTGAGTCTCAGCTCGATAGTTCAGCTCACGTATGTATACGTAGCATAATACAGTAAGACTGATTTGACTGTATTATTAATGATCGTTAGATTTATTTACTTTAGAGTGCATATAATATTGGTAATTTATATAGTTATATATATAAACATAAAAATACTGTGTTTGAGGATAGTTATAGCTATTCTTCGTCAAAGCTTTGGAACGAAGTACCACTGTCAATTCGAATATCGACAACGTTGCATTGCTTCAAAAAGCTTTGCTGCGAATGGTTGCTATCGTTACAATGAAGGGGAGACTTAGCTATATGTGGTTGTGATTATTGTTGATTTTAAATTTTTGTTGACTATATTATTAATTTACACTGATTTGTATAACTACTATTTCTATTTTTATATGTTGGTGTTGATTTGAATTTTTATTGTTAATACTATTTCATTTTTAATTTTCATTATTATACCTAAATATGTATATATTATTATATTGAAGGCACTGCTGAAAACTAGCTGCATTCTCGGAGAGATCCGGGATGCATAGCTGAGCAGTGACTTTTTTGTCAATAGAATTTATGTTAAAAAACATGTAAAATGTATCTATTGGCAAATAAATGTTTTATTATTATTATTATTATCTATTAGCTGTACCATAGTTGAATATAGTACTTCTAATCTAAATCAGAATATAATTACTTCTTAGAGCAGTTTAAATAAAGAGAAGTGCAATTTTTTTATTGCATTGAAGATATTCGATATTCCACCATGCATCACAGGGGAATAAAATGAAGTAGGTACTGGTTGACAGACAACGAAATGAAATGGATTGATAATATTGATATTTGGCCTACCCTCCCACTTAGTCAAGAAAATGTCATGTTTTATTACATATTTATTGTTTTTGTGTTTAATTCGTAGAACTCCATTTAATTATTTTTTTAATTTAATTAAAATCAAATTTAATAATATAATTATTAAGTTCTGCGAGTATTTTTTGGTTTTTGTTATTGTTACAGCTGTTTCGGCTTTCAAGGCCATTTTCAAACTGTCCGGAAAATGGCCTTGAAATGGCCTTGAAAGCCGAAACAGCTGTAACAATGACAAACACCAAATTTGATTTTAATAAATTTTTTTTAAAAATTGAATGGAGACATGTTTTAAACAATTTTTTTTTAAATTTTGATGTTTATGTAAATGTATCTCAAAAACTCTCAAATAACAATAAAATGCTTCTTAATTTGAATATCAGGAAATTTCATAGTGAAAACAGATCTATTGGCATTTTAACTGCTTAAATTAACGGTTTTATTTAAAATTATTTTGCTAACAAACTTACCAATCGTATTGTGACGCCATTATTATCTCCATGCCGCCATTTAAAGGAATGGGAACAAGATTTTGACTTTCTAAAAATCAATTCCCTCATGTTCACTTAAAAAAAGATTATTCAGCTTTTTCCAATCAATTTGCAATTCTAAAATAATTTGCATTAGTTAAAACTCCTCCCTGGCCAAGTGGAAAATTAAGGTTTGGGTATTCCTCCCTTGCTTGAAGACCCCGACGAGGACCCTTGTGGAGTGTGCAGGGGTGGGGCTGGAGGTTCTGCCTTACAAGCCAGTGACCCATTTTTATAACAAAGCCTCGGTTTTCAGATCAGGGGTCGATAACTTTAACAGAGTTCACCAGATACTTCACGATTTTGATTTTATCCTAAAATGAAAGTGCTGAATATTAAAGAGTTGATGCTGAAGTTTTGTGTCCTAAAATTAGTAAAAAGGCCAAGGATAAGGATACTAATGATTTCCTCGACAAATTGAAGGCTCTTAAAATTAGGTTGGGGTGTATTCAATTTTATAATATTTGATTATAGGCAAATTCTCGGCCCGTATCAGTTTTCGATCGAATTGTGATAAGCAGCATAACGGTCATGTTGTTGAGCTTGACATTTCAATACAATTATTATTTGAATTAGAAACTGTGCGTATTTTAATCAATTTATGGTCGAGACTCTTTTAATGCATTCGAATAGTTAACATTTAACTGAAAATATTGTGATTATGAGTGTTGATGATTCCACTTGAAAGAAGAAGAAGAAAGAGAAAAACCACTTGAACATTTTAAATAGTTTTACTCATCTTTGAATTTGTATGTCAATCAGAAAAGACCTCCAAAAAACTAAGATTGTTGTCTTATTAAAAATTCCATGACAAATGGAAAAAAATGTTATTGAAGCTGTTATCAATTAAAATATAAAATTCCCATTTTTTCCCATTCCAAATATTC
This sequence comes from Hesperophylax magnus, assembly GCA_026573805.1. Classification (NCBI taxonomy): domain Eukaryota; kingdom Metazoa; phylum Arthropoda; class Insecta; order Trichoptera; family Limnephilidae; genus Hesperophylax; species Hesperophylax magnus. Next base: position 238,592 of record JAIUSX010000073.1, read on the forward strand.
ACATAATTCACATATTCACAAATAATTCCCATTCAAAGTAAATATAATAAGTGGATCATTTAAATTCTGTTCAAGCTTAAATTATCTTTTGTTTTTTTTTTTTAAATTGTGTATTTCTCTGACAATACTTTATTAAAAAATAATTTGATAATCATTTTTTCAATGTTAAAAGAGTAGAAAGTTATAAAAGTATCTACAATTGTTGCGTTTAGTGAAAAATCAATTAAATATGCAATGTTCTCCTGTCATTCAATTTGTTAAACATTTAAGCCACGTTCACCTAAATGAGATAAAAACATGGTATTTTCCAAAAAACGGAGACAGTCTCGGTTTATAGTTGTCACACCAAGTCGCTAACACGAAAAACTGAAAATACGAGGACTTCTCGAGAGTAATTTGAATCTTCTTTGCTTTGCAATCAATACAACGCAATAAAATATAATCTATAAAGCATCCAACAAAAGGATTTTTGAGAAAAAAACATTTTTAAAATGTTAAGAAAATCTAGCCAATAATATAGAATAAAACTAATTTTACGACTCCTTGCTTTGAAGAGAAAAGTACCACAAACCATCGACGATACTCACTACTTACACTACTACTAGTTGAAACATAGATTTCACCTTTAATCTCGTATTTTTAGGGTTAATAATTTTTTTTCTAATCATTAAATTTATAATTCAGAAACGACTTTTTGGAAGGTTATACCCATCAGTGTAATATATATTTGAAGACAAAGATAATATTAACAAACCTAAACGAGACCCAAAAGAAAACATGATCCAGAAAATAAAAAAGACATCGGTTACAACTAGGAATCGAAACCAGGCTCTCTTATCTTACCGGGACAACGTCATAAGCATTCGACCATTTGAACCTATTTATCAAACGTCATATTTATCGATCTCATATATCAAATTCAGAATTGACAACATTATCTTGCAACTAACTTTTCTTATTTATTTTGGAAAAAAATTAGGAACAATTTAGTCGGTTCGCTAATCCTGGGTTCGATTCTTAGTTGTGATAGTAATCTTTTTATTTTTTGCGTCTTGTTCTGTTTCATTTTTCATTTGGATTTGTTAAATTCATCTTATTCTTTAATGATAAACTTAAAATTCATATAAATCTCCTACCGAGATTTGAGTAGCCATCGCTCGAGTCGTTAAGTAAACTCAAACGTTAAACTCAGTAAAATATATTATGTTATTAGTTGTTTCAATGTTAAATGTTGTTTGTTTTTATCTATACCTTATAAGAATACTAGCTGGCGCCTCTCCAGTGATGAAAGGATTACATTTTTGAGATACACATATACTATCACATACGTTTCTGTAGGTCTTTTTAAGGTATACAATTCCGTAGTACTGTATTTTGATGTATCTCATATGGTTTAGGCAGCGTTAGTAATGTAAGCGTGCGAATTTGTTTTTTAGGACCTGATTAGAAAACATTGACTTTAATCTACTTTTCATAAATATGATATGCATGTATTATATATATAAACATTCCGGAAAAAATCTCTCAATCAAAGTGAAAACTGACTTTTATCTACTTTTCATAAATATGAAATGCATGCATTATATATATACAAACCTTCTGGAAAAAAATCTCTACATGATAGTAAAAACTCTATGCAAAAAGTTTAGAAAAACTAAGCCCTCAAACTGACAGACGCGGATAGCGACTATGTTTTATACAACTTAGAGATAAAATCAATACCTACTATGTTAACTTTAGATGAATATGCAGGAAGGATGGAACGTAACGCAGTATGTACCTGCAATACGATCATTATTGCTTCATCCAATTATGTCTTGAGGTGATTTTCTGACGAAAACTATACAAAAAAATCCTAAATAATAATTTTTATATATTTCGTGATGGTGATCGTATCAATAATCTCAACTCAAGTCACATTCTCTAAAATATTCATACTGGATTTGCTTCATGCCATATATTCCGAGAACACCTCAAGGATCAACGACTTAATGTAATGTGTTCCGAGTCATTGCATTCCGACCACTTGGTACATACTTCCCTTTAGCTAGTTTTCACGTAGAGTCATCAAAAATGTGCGAGGTCTAGAATTATATACGATCTTTCGTATCTCTAGCTTTAGTGTGCGGGTGTCGTTAGGAATATGCTGAAAGGAGGGCGCATAACAAGGCCAAGTACTTCACACAATACTGGAAAGGCCTCGCGGAAGAGTGGATAACAAACAGGCCTCGATACTTCCTTTTTAGAACCAAGTGAAGTGTAAAAGGGATTGTGAGCAAGCAACAGTGCAGGCAGGTAGATAGTACGCACAGGATAGTAAATTAATTAACTAACCATCACCCCAAAAACGGACCGCCGAATAACTCGGCATTGCCACACACTCCTTGCCTCATTCATATTCATATATATTTTTTTTTTTTTTTAGTTATTTATTAAGTTAAAAGAAATACATATTTCGCTTTGTTAACTTAAGTGTACATTGATTAAAAACAAAAATAATATTTATATAAATAATTATGGTTTACTACCTAAGTAACATATTTTTCTTAAGTAAGAGCATTTTGGTTTTGCTCATTGATCTTGAGGGCAAACAGTTTTTTCTTAAATATATTTATTCTATTTACGGTTTTTTTATCGTCTTATATATGTACACTCTTCTATTATTCTGGCTCTTGACATGACCCGACTCAAGTATCTGATTCACTGGATCGTTATATGTCTTTCTTGGGTGTCCCCAACACCTGCTACCATTCACATTTTCGTCATATATTCTCCTTACACTCCTTTCTTTGTTCATTCTCTTTTACAACCTTTCTGGTAGTAAATGATGTTTTTTTTGTTATATATTAACTCCACACAGGAGGCCCTGAAGAAAATAATTTCCCTCAGGGCCTATGTCATCTTTGGGGATGCTGTGTGGAGGGTCTTTTTGTGTAGAGGAAGGAGTGAACATGGGTCTTGAAGAGTCCCATGTTGTAGGAGGGAGGAAACACAGAGGCCGGCAGTTCGTTTCACAGCCGAGCTGTTGAACTTAATAAGGAATCGTAGAAGCGACCCGTTCTCATGTGACAAATGTCAACTGTGTACAAATGTTGGGCGCGCGTTTGGCGTGTATCCCGACTACGCACCGGTGCCGAAGGGATCAATGACGCTAGTTCCTCAGAGCATCTTCCATTGTAATACCCATAGAACAAGGACAGTATACCTACCTGACGCCTGTGCTCTAAAGATTGCAGTCCGTTTGTTAAGATTGGGGAATCTATCAACCGGACCGCCTGTTTTTGCACAGAGTCAACGGTTTTTTCAGGTATTTAGGGGCTCCGGACCAGAGATGGCTGCCAAATTCGACAGTAGGGCGCACTTGCGATTTGTACAGGGTCAGCAGTTGTGTATTATTAAAGTATCTGCGGGCCCTGTACAGTACGCCCAGCTTCTGAGAGGCCAACTTTACTATGGCTTCGATGGAGCCCCCGTACCTGACCTGGTCACTTATAGTTATACCAAGCATATCAATGGAAGGCCTGTTCGGAAGATTGCTTCCGTTGAAGGAGACTAGATTATCATTTGGATCCCTTTTAGACGTAATCAGACAGGATTGGGTCTTTGAAACATTGAATATCTTCGTAAAACGTTTATTTTTACGAGACAGTTATGACACTACACTTGCTTAAGTAATTTTCCCTTTCCTCGTTTAATTATTTATTTGTAAGAACATTTAACTATGAAATAATTGTTTTCAGTATTAAATAGCAATACTTTATTGCAAACAAATAGTTAGAAAATCACTCCAACTTGGTGTCATAACATAAATATATGTATTTAAATAATGTCTTTTTAAAGTTTCGATGTAAAATATAATGGGGTTAGCATAGTTTTAAGCAAACATCAAAAGTATGATTGTTATCAGACTCAGTTTGATAATGGCTAATGTTTAACTTTTTTCTGCAAAAATAATAATTACATGAACTAACCTGATCTCAGAACTTCTTAGTTGATTTACATTCTTTGCACTTTTGACATGTTGGAAGTTTACGAAGTTGCGTTAATGCATTCGTGAAATGCAAGATAAATTATTCGAAATTATTAACATATATTTTCATACGCATTGTACGGGACGGCACTGTAGTCGCCGGCCGCACAGACGATATAGCGGGAGTAGCCGGCTGGCCGCTTCGACGCCTTGGAAGGATATTGGGAAAAAATGGGGAAAAATGTGGGGAAAAATGTAGGGAAAAATATGGGGAAAAAATGTGGGGAAAAATATGGGGAAAAAATGTGGGGAAAAATATGGGGATTATGGGAGAAAGGTATAAGGCAGGGGGAGGAAGGTAGGGGGGAACCTGCGCCCTGACAAGGGACGCTTCGACTATTGTGAAAGTTTCTTCTTGATGAGCACCAGGGAGCCGGGAGAAAGAAGAAGGCCAAGTTGCAGTGAAGGTCCAGGGCAGGAGAGGCTTGAAGAAGGCAGTCAGGGGCAGTCCAGGAGAGATGTTGATGAAGCGAAGGGTGCTGGCTCTCTGCCGAATTGCGCAAGTTTTTCGCCTTTTAAAGGACCAACGGGCCCTGCGCTCCCTTTGTTAGCGAGAAATTCCGAGAATTATTTTTGGGTTCCCGGAATTTTCACAGGGCAGGGCGCCGTTGTTGCGCAACTCGGACTGGAACGATTTTGACTAGGTCCCTGACTGTTCTTCAATCCACTTTGCCCGGGTCATTTTTATTAATACATTTTGTGAGTTTACATGATAAAAAGGCAGCTTTGCGCAATATTCAGTTTTTGTGCAAATTTACATATTAAAGAGAGTTGGTATTTAAAAGGGAAGCTTTGCACAATATTCAATTTTGTGCAAACGGCAAGTTTTGTAAAGGAAATTGCGTTTGCACAATTTCAAATTTCATGCAAGACTTCCCTGTTTGTACAGATTTATAATAGGTATTTAAATTCATAAGAGGGTGTTGGGGGTCAAGCCTTTGTTTTTTGTCTATAGTAATGACTGCTTGACCCCGTGGTTTTATTTATTAATCAGCAAGAGTTACAGTTTAATCAGCAGGAGTTACAGTTTATAGAGAGAAATTGTTGCATAAATTCGAATATGCGCAGAGGTGGGTTTGTAAAGGAACTGCCTCTGCGTAAATTCAGATTTATGCAAATTAATTTTAGGTCGGTGGAGGTACGTCCGGTACACGCATGGTATTCAATATCCCCACTGATAAAATTATTACAAATTGTCAGTAATTTGTAATTTTATTTCAAATTTTTAATGTTTTAAGATATGGTGAGCATGGTTAGTGCATAATTGTAGTTAGTGTTATAGAAGAGCTTATATTTCGCAATAGTTTTGTTATTTATTATTTTGTCGATTTAATCAGGAAGGTGACGAGACGTAGAATTCTCACCGACGTGTGATTCTTAGTCGATAAAAACATGATTTTTATATACTTTATGTCGCTTCTATTTTCCTAAAATTTCATCAATTGCGCTGCACATTACTTCATCCAACCACCATTCTCTAACTCTTTTGTTTTACTGTACAATTTATTTTCTGAAGTGTTTTTCCGTCAAAAATTCACCCGTCAAAAACCATTTCTTTGCTATAGTTTCAGTATGTAAATTCTTAATTTGAAGAAAAACTCATATGAAATGTGAAGGTAATAAATACTTAGTTCAAAATAGTGCGTACACATCCCGGACTGTTAGGAAATTGATTATTTCACATATTTTTATATTTATTATTTTTACATAATAGTTTCCGCCAATGCCTATGTCATTTTTGGGAATGCTATATTGTGAATTTTTTTCAGGAGAGAAAGAAATAAAGGAGAGGACGAAAAATCTATCCACAGTCGTAGAAACGACCCATCCTTGAGTGACAAGTGTTGACACCCACAAATGTTGGGAAGGCGTTTTGCTTGTTTCCCGTCGATGCACCTCTGGCGAAGGGATCAATGACGCTAGTTCCTCGGAGCATCTTCGTAAATAAAGCATTCCCACCAAACGCCTATGCACTAAAGATAACTCTAATCTTATCATATTTATGTGATTAATTTGACGCAGTTCTATAAATTAAATACAAAATCACATAAAACAATTGGTTCAATCTACTAATTAATAAAATAACGTCGATCCCGGATCATTCTGGAGTTAAGATTACTTATAACTGTATTCTTTCCAACAATGATAAAAACAAGAAATGTAAAATTGATATAACAGGAGCTCTTTTAATTATTATTACTCGTATTATCTTCAAATTGACTGGCAAGATGTCCTAAAAATAAAACAACGAATTTCATTAGATTCTATCTTTCATCTACGCTGAAAACCATTATAAACAAGTCGGATATCGGAGAAGAGAAACCTTAAAGTTTTAATTGATCTTCCGAATGCCTACGTAAACCATTAGGGAAGTTATGTATTACGGTACACGATAGCCTTGTTGAAAGCTGGCCTTTTACTGAAATATGATACATCGCATGATCCTAATCGATCCCTCATTAATCGAACCGAGTGTTATACAATTGTGATAGATATCTAGCCTATTTGAAGATATTCTTCATAGAAACGTTTTGGTTTTGTTTAGGTAGTTACCAACTTACCTATCATAAAACTAAACAGTTCAGGTTACAAATCAATAACATTAGAAATTTTATGGCCATTCAAAAAGGTAGCTGCCAAAAATAGGGGAAAAAATAGTTGAAATAGTTAATTCAGAGTTTTAAATGTGAGATCGATAAATATGACGCCTCATAAATAGGTCCCAATTTTCGAGTGGTTTAAGACGTCTGTCCCGGAAAGACAAGAGATCCTGGGTTCGATTCGAAGTTGTGACCGTTATCTTTTTTTATTTTTTTGTATCTTGTTCTGTTTCATATTTATTAGTATTATCTTATTCTTCAATGATATATTACACTGTTGGGTATAACCTTTAACTTAAATAAGGATTGTTAGACACGTCTGATAGGTGTTAAAGTGGTTAGAGTGTAGAATTTATGGGCGTATATCCATAGCGTTATTCGTTAATTGAAAGTGAGGAGTTGGGTTTCGGTTTTCAAGTAATCAGAGAGAGGAGGTTGAAGATTTTTGGAGCTTAGTAGATTAATTGTATTTGAGCTGGCGTTGTATGCTTTTTAGATACTTTAGTATCGGTTTATTTACCAACATAATATTTTTAATTTTTCACGAGTCTGAACAAGTTAGGTACCTATGTACTGTTTAAGTTGCGTTATTTGAAAAACTGTTCTAACTTATAATATTTTCTATGTGATTGTTTATAAAATCATTTCGTGAGCATTTTCCTATTAAATTTAAATTGGGTTTATCTTGGCTTTTAATTAAATATGTTATTACTGTTCTCAATTCAAAGATCAATAAAGTAATGTTTTATCTCAGATAATAAAATGTTTAAGTAATGTACATTCATTAAACAATGCCGTTGATATCGTTAGAATTTTCCTATTAAATCGAAAACAGTGTATATTTGTGCTTTTAATAAATAATGTTTTCACTATTCGTAATTCAAAGATTGAAAAGCCAATAACGCTTTTCAATCTTTGAATTTTTTCACATTCAGTCCACTTATCTTATATAAGTCAGTTGGAACACTTTAATTAAATCCTACATTAAGTGTCGGATAAAATCTTAACCTTTCCATTTATCTTCTTTCCAAATTCCCAGTGTTTTATTTTAAGATAAACGCTATTAGGTTTTTTCCTGTACCGCGGTGTCAGCGATCATTATTTTTTGTACTGTGAATGTAACACAATCAATTCAACAGCTCCTTGAGAGTAATGGTATTTTTTGGATGATCAAAGGAGATAAAATGTAACAATATTTCATTTGAATATTTTGTTTTTGTAATGGGTGTGAACCGGGTGGGTATCATTATTTTTTTTTATAAAAATACTTACCTAGTTCAGGTTAAGGTACTTATCAATATTAGGTACCTTAACAACTTAGAATTTTCTCTAATCACATCAATGAAAAGTGTGTTTGTTGTTTGTGCGGCTGAATTTTGCGTGTGGTGAATTGAAACCGCGACATCTTTCGGTGCAGGTCGATGCTTCACACCACTTTACTACAAGCTGATTACTCTTTTTTTCCCACAATGAAATATATTATTTAAAAAAAATCATTTTGGCAAAAGGATAGAATGCAACATTTTTTTCTGCGGGAAGGAGAGGCACTTTTCTTCAATCATATTTGAGGCGCTCAGTGGCCCAACTAACAAAAACTTTAATCAGCGAAAATATAATATTTATGAAGCCACAGTAGCCCAATTTTATTTTTTCTTTTACTGATTTCAAAAGATGGCGATACATAATATCGTTCTTGCATTACTAAATTGGTTACTCATCTTTAACAATCTGATGTTTTCGCCGATTATGAATTATAGTTTATTGGGTGACTCTTCCGCTGAACACCTCATTTATACGTGTTTCCCATTTTAACTTTTTATATGTATTATACCAACCCAAAATAAGTATTTGACTCATTTGCTTAAATTATTTTTAAATCAAATTTGACCAGGACCTGCCGTAAGTAAATGTATGTATGTGTTTATCATTAATAGATTAAACATTATGCACAAAATTCAAATCACTGGAAGTCTGCTGAATACATAATATTATTTTATAATTATTTAGAAAAATGTGTACCTTTTACAAAGTATTATTATTTTTTAACATGTTATTACTTTTTCGATATTCCTCAATTTGCATGTCAATGTTGTAAAAACTATCAATCATTTATCTCTATATCTTCACAAACTAAATTCGAAAACTTTTCAACGAAATGAATACTGATTTTATCTTATTAATAAAACTTATTGTAATGTACTCAAAATTCATCCACAGCTTTCAATGTTTTAATATGTGTCTACTAAAAGCTGTTTCTAGGTGTCGTTGTTGAGGATTAATCTGAATGTAAACTTTAAATGCCAGCAGAAGAACATCGCATCTTTTCTCTTCAAGGTAAAAATACACACTTGTTTTATGACTAACAAAATAGTGTGGTATCAACTTATTAACACACAGACAAATGTTCATGAATATTCTTTTTTAATTTATGCTTGTTTTGTAATTATTTTTAAAATTGTTTTGGTTTGTTTTTTAATAAGTTATTTGTGTGTCTAACATATTTTATTTATTTTATTTATTTATTTTATTTATTTTATTTATTTTATTTATTTTATTTATTTTATTTATTTTATTTATTTTATTTATTTATTTATTTTATTTAATTATTTCATTTATTTTTTTATTTTATTTATTTTATTTATTTTATTTATTTTATTTATTTTATTTATTTTATTTATTTTATTTATTTTATTTATTTTATTTATTTTATTTATTTTATTTATTTTATTTATTTTATTTATGTTATTTATTTTATTTATTTTATTTATTTTATTTATTTTATTTATTTTATTTATTTTATTTATTTTATTTATTTTATTTATTTTATTTATTTTATTTATTTTATTTATTTTATTTATTTTATTTATTTTATTTATTTTATTTATTTTATTTATTTTATTTATTTTATTTATTTTATTTATTTTATTTATTTTATTTATTTTATTTATTTATTTATTTCATTTATTTATTTTATTTATTTATTTCCACAGTAGTGACAAAATTCACATAAAAGCAACGCGCAATAAATTCAATAGAATATTTACGTTTAAATCGCTTAAAACATAACTATATTTAATAATTTAGCTAAATACATTTGTCTACCGTATTCCAGTTTCCATATTCTAAATTTCTACAGCAATTCATGGCTTTAATCTTCTATTGAATCATAGATTTCGCAATACGTTTACGTGAACTTTGTTACTGGTAACAACACTTTAAAGAAAGACAAATATTCCCGGGTTACGAAAAACCTAACAATATTTGAAAATCTCTTACTACCACCACAGTTAGATGGAGGACTTGGCCAACCGAGGAATTGAACACACTACGCCTGGATTCACTCAAACGCGATGTTAACTCAGCCACCGACCGGTTATTAATAGTTCTGTTTCTTTACAGAAAATATAAATAAAATCTCAACTGAAAATTAAATTACACGTATATTATATGATTTTTTTAATGAATCCATTTTCGATAATTAAAAAAGTGGAAAACAAAGGTTTCCTTAATAATTTTGTTCAATTGTCTTCATCTCCCAAAGAGATTTATTTTCTTATTTCAAGTTCAATCACCCGCCTCCGGGGCACTATAAAAAGCGATATAAATTTATAAAAGCAATTTAATGAAGCCCTTCTCTGCCGAATTGCTGCCATTAAGGGAGGTATATTTCTCCGATTGTTTTCCTTAAATAATAATATCGTTTTCTGCTTAATTAATGTTGCTATCGTTTCACCCGTAAAGGTCTTTAAAACTTAAAAGCCCTTTATTTTGATACATTATGCTTACAATGTAAGGTCGTCGCTACAACCTTCATTAAATGTATGGTTATTTTTAAACACAGGCATACTAAAATGATTACGAAAAACTGGTTGCGCTGCTGGCAAGCTAGCAGTTCACATGGCTTAATGTCAACTCTGATGTATGGCAGTGAGGCACGGAACTGGCAGAGGAAGTATGAAAGAAGACTGAATGCTGTACAAATAACATCATCGAGGCATATTTGTGATAAAACCATGATTGACATTATTAGAAAATATGGAAGTCCGGATTAAAATAGAGATGTTTAGATGGTTTCGACAAGTGAAATCAATAAATCAATGAAAGGAAATTCATGATACAAAAGTGAATGGTTGAAGAAGTTTAAGTCGCTCGAGAAAGATATGGTCAAATGAATAAACTACTTGTGGCCCAGTCAATGAAGGGCAAAAAAACACCTAATGTCGGAACTAATTCCCCGGAAGCTGAATTTTTCACAGATGTAAAAAATCAAGTCTTCTAACATATGTGAAAAATTCAGCTTCCGGGGAATTAGTTCCGACACAAAACCTTCATTTACTGAGCTATTGAATCAGAATAATACAATAGTGTGTGAGACAATTTAAATGGAGAAAAGGAGTGTATTCTAAGACAGTGTTGTGTGGTAGTCCAGCCCCTCTGCTTACCCCTGCGGAGAAGTGACAGTATGGTTAGTTATTTAAAATAGCTTTGAAAGAAAATATTTTATCAGCACTTTCAATGATTTGAGTGAAGATTTAATGTATATGGTTGCATAATATATGCGTGATGTAAAATGACTTAACAAAGGATAATACGCAGGATTTTGTAGTCACTCGAGCGATTACGGTAAATAGTATATGTATCGCTCGATTGGATAGGTGAGTAATCGACACCACATTAATATCCTCTCCACGAGAATTTTCATAAAATACAATTATATGCTGAAATGGCTGTGGCTTGTGGTGTTACATATTATGATTTCACGTCTATTGGAAAGATTGGAAGTGTATTATATATAATGTACATTATATATAATGTATGAAAAGAGAGTGAACCTGAATTAGTCATGTATTATTAAAATTTTACCTGTATACATAGTTCTAAAAACTTTAAACTGATTTTGTGAGTGTAATTATGTTAATTGCACATAAAATAAAATAAAAAAGGGTTGGAAAAACATTTTTTCTACCGCATGTCATAAATTAAACTGCCATCTACATTATAACCTCCCACAGATTCTATTTCACTTAAAGTATACTAAAAAAGTAGTGATCATTCGTTTTCTTAGCCACTAGACGTGCATAGTATGACGATACGCCGTGTATCATTAATTTTGAGCGTATTTAAAGAAATTGAGTGACAACATAATGCTGACAGACGATACGGCTCCCATCTCTAACTCAATCAATCTTTTGTTATTAATGGCTCTGTCTGGCAGTCCCTATTTTCCTCACCTCCCCTAGTGTTGGATTTTCACTCCACCTCCCCCCTCCTAGCCGCCCATTTCAGCCACGAGTCTCTCGTATTTTTCATTCCGGTGACTCCTGACATGGTTAAAGTTATTTTTACGCTGCAATCAGGAAATAAGTCAATCTCTCTAGTCGATAAAATCAATCGTTCGGTAGAGCAAAAAAAAAGATGTTTCCGAATTGATTAGCTGTTTAGTTACCGCAAATTCTTTAACTCTAAGGAGAGGTCTACACTCAACAGCAAATATCACAGCAAAATTTTCTTTTCTTAACCAAATTTATGCACACTAATTTAAAGAGCGTATTTCAAAGGCCTTCATTAGATCGTTTGTCTGTCTCTAAAAGATGTGGATAGATTTAAATTAAGGTTTCCTCTCCTTATTTGCTGACACGATTCTTCAAAATAAATGTATTTTCATGTATTGCATGAAATAATCACAATATATAAATATATTTACCAAATGTGTAGCACCGGAGAACGAATTTTTTTTAAATAACGTAAGGGGAAGGTTAAGTTTGTTAAAAAAATGTAAAAATAAGGGGAAAATAATTGATGACTTATAAATAAATTTAAAAATTTGCTATACAATTAATCGCCTGCACTTTGTTGAGTAGGTATATTCTTAAGAAAGTTTTTACAGAATTAATTATAATATTGTTTTCCACTTAATACCGAGTCTCCAATCAATTGATTTCTACTTATTCACTTCACTAATGATTTCAATTCTTCCACCTTTTGAAATTACATGGCAATGAAATTACATGAAATTACAATTACAGTATGTGCTATATATATTATATAATAAAAATTAAATTGGATACATTTGTTAATGTTATTTCAACCGCCATACCCAGGGATGTAGGGATGTCATTTCATGCAAATACACTTCTACATATGTCCAGAATTAAATTTCATATAAATACATTTTTGCACATATTCTAGATGTTTTTTATTTTGTAATATTCATTTTGATGTTAATTTTTTTCATATATCTGATAGAAAAATATATATATAATACAAGTAAAAAATATAAATAAAAAAATTAAATAAAAAAAGATACAGTTCAAGAATTAAGTTACATAGGTTTACAAAATAAGCTCAAAAATAAAATAAACACCGTCTTTTACAATCGTAACTTTTCTTACATATTTATTATCAAATTCTACGTTGGGATCAGCACATAGCCAGTCTAACTTCGCATTCGCAAGCCATAATAATAATAATAATAATTGTATAATTTGTAGAGCGCCGTTTTTGTGAAAAATCACCTCAAGGGGGCTTTGTGTTTCGAAATCTTAGAAATATTCTTACTCTAACCACACTTAAATCTATTATATTAATAATAATAATAACGAGTTTATTCTGGAATGTTGGGAGTTTGTGCAATCTCACACATCCCATAAAATATATACAATAAAATTACAATAATATACAATAATAGGAACAATAATAAGACAAGAAAAATAGTAAGAACATATTAGCATACGGCATTATTATTTGGGGTGGCTGTGTTCAAACTATAATTGATGCTGCAAAAAGCAAAAAAGTTGTAATACTTGTTATCAACAAGCTACCGATAAGATATCCCTCTATTCGATTCGAGGAATTACAAATTAAAAAACAGATTGCAAATTCGTAGACCATCACTCGAGGAAAAGTTTTTGTGATACATTTTATTGGGTACTTCAGAAGATGGTTGTTTTGGTTTCACATAAGTCCAGAAATATTTTTTACATCTATCTGTATTGACTGAGAATTTGTAATGTAACATCCTATTTCAGTTCTTTTTTGTCGAGTTCTAAGTAAAGAGAAGGTATGGATCTGAGAGGTGTGAATAAATTTAGAACCTTTGGTGAAATTTTAGCTATTCTTTGATGATTTTGATTAGGTTGGGAGTATACCACGGGGGATATTTGGGAGACAGATTTATGGTTCTTCATGTAACATACTGATAAATTTTGTAGAATTTATAAGTATGTTCTTCCATACCCATTGTATTAAAAATATTTGACAACTCAAATTGTTCTTTATCTAGTAAAATGTCTTAAATATAGTTCAACCGATTTAAAATTTTAAATGTGCCAACACGCTTTATTCTACAAATACAATAAAAAATACTCTTACAGTACAATTACACCACCACAAATATAACCAATGAAAACTAAAATGTACCTGAACTTCATACTACATCAGCACAAAGATAATTAACCTATTATTTGTAACATAAAATATGAACTATTTCGAAATTGTATAATTTACTAACTATCATGATGCATATTACAAAAATATTCGATCTGTAAACTTCACCCGCCATAACATAGGGGCCTAACACAATCCCCAATCCCTCCATCCCCACATTCTCACATCCCCACATCCCCACATACCCACATCCCCACATCCCCACATCCCCACATCCCCACATCCCCACATCCCCACATCCCCACATCCCCACATCCCCACATCCTCACATCCCTGCATCCCCACATCCCCACATCACCACATCCTCACATCCCTGCAACCCCACATCCCCATATCCCCACATCTCTACATCCCTACACTCCTAAATCTCTACATCCCTTCACCCCTACTTCCCTACATCCCTACTTCCCTACGTAGGGACTAATAGGGTCTTGAAATGACATTCAAGACTTGTGTAGAAATGTATATGTATGTTAGGTATATACAAATATAATATAAGATATTTTATGATCATTAGTAACTATTGGTGAAATTAATTATTCAATAAAGGTAGGTAATCACCTTTAAAATTACTCCCATTATGAAAATTGCGTCAGAAGAATTTGTCAGTGGTTCAGACAGCCTTTTATTCAAATTTCAATGCAATATGAATAAAGGAGATAACCTGTTGCTTCTGAGGCAAATACGTTTAATATTAAGAGCTTTTGTGGAAATACAACATCATTAATTCAGCGGAACATTAAATTAATGTTTTCTTTAAATTACATTAATATAATGGCTGTTTAGTCCTTACTTTATCATCTCTAGGAACATATTATATTCCAAGATGTATTACAATTTTTTTACAAAAGAGTATATGATTATGTTTATAAAACAGACGTGCTACTAGAAACTTTTTAAAACTGATATTCTTACTACAGCAAAAAATCATTTTGTATTAATTACGTTTCCTAAAAACGCGTTATCCTTTTTTACTCGAGGAAAACTATATTTCGTTAAATATGAATGAATTGTGCATAATCAAAAATAAATGTTCTCTCAATTTATTGTTTATTTTTAATTATTCCTTACATAATTTTTGATAAAATATTATATTAAATTTCTGTGGATCGTGTTTTTGAGAACAAAATTTTCAAACCAAATACCTGTACTTGCGTTTCATAGTATTAAGCTTTTTAAGAGTAAATCATTTTAACCAATAATGAAAGAAAACATAATATTATCTACTTAGGGAAACGGATATCCTAAATCATGGAAATAAACATTGTTACAATCTATTACCATATGATATTAATTATACCTTGAGTTTCATATCTGCTTTCTGAGAATAATTATAAGATGTTTTTAGTTTTTCTAGCCCTTCTGATAACCTAACCTACCTTATTGCTTTAAATTAAGCGTTATTTCCGAGAAATATATGCCTCTAATGAGTCTTATTGTGCTGTGCGGTAGGGGGGGCGGGAGAATACGGCAGTGGCCTATTTTTAAAATTCCTTCGCATTCAGCGTGTGAATGGGGAAGCAATTGAAATCTCTCATCAAAAAGGAAGCAACCAATTGAACTTGAAAACTTGACAGCCCTCTATGGCATTCAGGATTTTGCAGTATTCGATGATTATAACCTTATAACGGACCATATCAAATACCTTGGTCTTACATTTGATCAATATCTTATGTGGGATACACATTGCCTACTAATCACGAAAAAACATATTTATTTCTTCAAAAACATTAGAAACATACTAGACTCCAAATCAATGAAAATTGTTTTTAACTCTCTTTGTCAATCTATCATCGATTATGAGATAATCGCATTGGGATGTGCAACACTATCAGCTATAGATTCATTATCGAAGGCCCAAAAATTAATTATGAAAGTTATTCTAAAAGTTCCCTTAATAACAAGTACTGCAGATACATTCTACAAATTCCATGTATTAGATATTCGACAAATTTACACAAAAACTATCTTAACTCGACTGTTTTAAAAATAAAACACATAAATTTTATGAAAATACCCAAAAATATTGTAAACACGAGGCACAAAACCAAAGAACTCATACAAACACAACATTTGGTCGAAGAAATTTCAAATACATTGCGTCTAAAATATAGGTACAATAACCGACCTGATAAAACAAGATAATCGAATAATATTAAAAAATACAAAATCCTGATCAAACAATGTATCATTAGACACCTCACCCAAATTTAATCCTCTATCTCATTATTGTTACCACTACCTACCAACCTGAAAATTTTTGTCAAAAATTTTTGCTTTATTGAAAAATGTACTTTATTTTAATATTATAAAATATTTGTAAACTAGTCTATCTCATTTTTTTTGGATTTCCTAGTTAGACAGGCAAAGCCAAAAAAACATATATGTAAACCTTTTTATATAGATGCACATAATTAATAAATAAAAAATAAATCCTCACTGACAAAGACATTTTTAAATTTTACACTACTTATAAACAAGCAAGTGTAAGGAAAATTATTGTTTTTCAGTTAAACATATTTAGTCCTGTGCTTAAAAAGGCTTTTACATAAAAGTGATACGCGATGCAGTGTAAATTGGAAAAAATCTGTAGTATATAAGAAATAATAACAGTATTTAGATGTAATTATAAAGTAAGTTCAAAATAGATCTATAAATACCCAAAATAAAACTGTGATTACAAGCATAGTGAAAATATGATTACAAATAGTAATAAAAAAAACTAAATACGAAACAATATTAGCTAAGCATAACAATAATATAAAATAAAATCAAAACAAGAGCAATACTATACATAGGACAAATCACTAAAACTACATTGCCAGCGCTACTATAATTTGTAGGAATCAACAAAGTGCTTCTATAGATTACACTTTATTCTATAAATAATGTTATTAAATACGAGTATATCAATAGTACCCCCAAACTTGTTGCCTAGATCATGCATCATATTGGTTAGTGAGTGTGTCTGATGGTTGCGTATGTATTACATAAGAATGTTACATTTTGTCTTGTGTTCCTAGTCGGTACATGAAATTTTATAGTGGCAACGATGACAAGGCTGTCAATTAAGATATAAATAACTCTGAGTTAAACAACCCTTTTTCTACATTTAAAAACGTTAACTCCATACCAGCCATTAAACTATTACACATATCTCTAGTTAGATGCATAATTGAATAGAACTCAGTAGTTTGGTTTCTTAAAAAATTCACATCGACATTGAGCGAATACAAAAAAAAAATTCTACGTCTAATAAATTTTAAATTAAATATCCCACCAGAAGACTTACAATATCGTTTATTATTAAATACTCTAAAAATACAAAGACAGGCGTAAAATAAACGACTTAATTTTTTTATTCAAAATTCTAAACTCTAAATTCGACTTGAGAACTTCTGCAACTCATAAACTTACGAATACCTTCAATAACAACACGACAAACTATTCCACTGCAACTCACATAAGCACAATTACATTGCGAACTCCCCAATACAATGGTTTCACACTATGGGAAAAGAATACTTAGGTGATGTCGATATATTTAATATTATCTTTGCGAATTTCGTGGATCACGTAAAAGATTTATTCCAACACTTTTCCTAAGCAGAAGTTATATTTTTTTTAAACCAGTCAAATCTCTGTATTTTTTAATTTATGTTCTTGTTTTTTTTTATTTTTGTTTCTGGCAATAATTTTTTTTATGTAATTTAATTTTTACTATTTCTTTCTTATGTTTCCAAATTGTCTGTCATCAAAATTGTACCGTTCACATGTAAAAGCCCTCTGGGCGTCAAATAAATAACTTCAAATAAATTAAATATTTCAAGTTGGGTACCTGTAATATTTTTCTTTGTTATATCTTAAATGTGGTATATATATTCGGTAATAACCAGGTGACGTGTGTAGGTGTGTGTAAGTGTGATATACGTATGCGCATTCAAAAATTTATATTATTGACATGATGCTGCTAGTTCGGACATACATTATACAGTGTTTTAAAAGCGCGATTAACTTGGTAATCAAATGCCGCATTTGTTTTGTAATTAAGCGTGTGGAATAGCGATGTATGTCGTGCACGTCTCAAAGGTTTGTTAAAATTAATTAGGGACAAAAGTTCGGTACAATCGATATTATTGTTTAAAATTGTATTTACAAAATCAGCTACTTCTCGCGTTCATTTGTATGAAATGACGTAAGTTATATTGAACCGCAAAACAATAAATAATTTTTATATTGTGGTAAAAGTGAGGCTTTTATTTTTTTTCACTGTTTTATGTTTTGACTTGCGACAAGGTAACGGATTTAAATCATTTTTACATTTTTTTGTTTGCTCTTCTTTTTTATTTTTGACATTTTTTTCAAATAGTTACATTGTTACCCATATCCTAATACAACCCTTACACATGCTTTATTTAAAAAAAGTTTTGTGGTATTTATCAATCACATATCTACGCAATTTAATTTTAAAATTGTTTATATTTTCTTCCTATATTATTTTTATGGTATTTCGCCAAATATCTAAATTGTTCCGTAAATCAAGGATAATATTACATTTCTCGCTTACTGCGGAGCGATGTCATCGCAGGCCAATAAAATTTTCTGTTTTTTCTCAAAAGATTGTAGGTTAACAAAATTAAATTACAAAAAAAAAAATATTTCACTAGAAGCTCCGGATCACGACGTGTGTCGTATTGTATGACGTATTTTGTCGACTTCTTTGGTTTTTGTGAATAACCGTGTTAAATTACATTCAATCAGGCTAAAAATTGTCAAAATATGTATTTAATTAATAGATTTAATTTATGTAATTATTGTTTTTGCCAAACTAACCTCCGAGAGCAATGTGATATAATGTTTTATTCAAATATCGGAGTTAATAAGAGAGTTTTAAGTGACACCAAAAGGACTGTATCTTAAAGATACTGAAAGTACCTTCACCGCAGTAAGTGAGGGGTGAAACCACTTTTAATTACTTATTTGCGTCGAACTATAAAACCATTTCAAGCAGAGCTCATAAATTCCTTATTTAAGAATTTTTCAGTTGTTAACGCGATCAAATGGTTAAAAATTATTTCGAAATCGGGAGGGTTCTGAAATTTTATGAGGGTACATAAAATTATTTAAAAAATGCGGGAAATTAAATTTTTTTTAGACTCTTTTTCAAATTAACGATAACTTATCGAACGTCCAAATAGAACAGCATCATCAATATAACATGCACATCAAATATAACAAACACAATAAAATTTCATCATATTTACCGGTCGAAAACTATCTAAAACCTTCCATAAAAACTAATGTTGATAAACCTGCCCTACAGATAAGAAAATAATGTTTAAAAACCTGCCCTTAACGGAACATTTTATCACCCGGCCCAAAGAACAGTTGTCTTGCCTTAACTCAAGCAACCACCTTGCTCTCGCCATACAACCGCTGATTGGCTGAGCAAAAATGTCTGCTCCTGCGGCCAACAGGCATCGAAGAGATGTGAAAAATATCAGAATTTGCAAGCCTTTTCTGTAATAATAATAATGAGACAATGTTAACAAAATAATTTTATACACAGATACTTACTTACATGTTTAATAAATGATCTGACGTAGACATAAAAAAAATTACACATACTATATTTATGTACTCAGCGAAACTCTCAAAATGTTAGAGATTTAACGACGGATTATATAATCTTATATGTGATTTATTATTAACAAATAAAAAATATTGCGACAACTTGGTTTTGGCAGAGCGACAGCGGGAGATATGGACTGATATTATAAAATGTTCATTTGTTTCTGAGATAAACTGAGTCCATGCTACAGCGTAGCAAATTTCATAACGAAAAACACGAAGCTTGTTACGAGAATTTTGATATTGCAAACAGGGGTCGATGACGCGGTCCTAGAGCTTGTTATAAATACGCCGCAAAAAACAGTCAACACTAACCGCTGTCTTCTCTGCCCGAACTCGTCCGCCATTTTGAGATCCAAACACGTCCCGTACAGTAACGATCTTTTATTAAATTGCGTTATTTAAATAAATAATGGCATGGACATTGTTTTATGCTTGTTTTTCATATATATGTATTGTTATTACATAAAAATACTATTTTATTTTTTATTGAATACTTTTGTCATACAGACCTAATTAGGTATTATACCTGTTCAGAGATCTACATATATTAAATTATTATTGTTCTGGTGATTTGATCATATAATGCTCTTGAAACTCTAGTGACTTCCGTTAAAACAAATAACTGCAAATTTTCTTAGACGCAAAGCGCATCAAAATTACTCCCGCGCGTCAATTTTTTGATGCCACACTTATTTACTAAAAAATGGTCAATACAAGAAAAGATTTGTCGTTTTCTGTGTTAAGTCGAATTAAACAGTTTAAAAACAACATGGTTTATATTTAAATATGCCCTGTTTTTTCATACAATTCTTCCACTGTAGCCAGTGTTGACTGTATGTATAAGGCCTCTGGTTGTGTCTGCATCCCGACACCTTATTATGGTGGCGATGTCATTTGCATACCCTTGTGTATATAGGCTCCTGTTTTTTTTTTTTTTTTTTTTTTTTTTTTTTTTTAATTTTATTGAAACATATAAACAAGGTTACAATTTTTTTTACAATATAAACACTAATATTTCAATCACTCTCCTAATAAAGCAGCTGCTTGTGTTTAGGAGAGGACAACAAAAATATTTTAACATTTTTTTAAATTAAACAAAAAATATTAGTAATAAAACAAAAAATAACAATAAAAGCAATAAAAATATAGGTTAGTTAATAAATGATTCAAAGAATTTAAAAGGTAAAAACATATTTCTAAACAATAAGTAAAGTTATGAGGTGGTACAAGAGTATTTTAATTTAATTTTTTTTTTATATTTTTCGTAGTTTTCTTCCGATCGTATATCAAGTGGTAATTTATTAAATAATTTTACACCCTTGAATATATAGTGATGTTGTGCTGTTGTGGTTCGTGCTAGTGGCACGGTTAGTCCTCCAACAGATGTTATTCTTTTGCTAATATTCAATTGTGGTAGATTATTTTTACTAAAGAAATCTTTATGTATTTGTAGAAGTGCAATTTTGTCATAAATTTTTGTAAGTGGGGGAACCGGGAAATCTTGAAAAACATTTATAGTTGGGTAGTAATATGGCTTTTTTAAGATTATTTTGATTAGTATTTTTTGAATAGTTTCTAGTGGGAGTAGGGATGATTTATATGCACCCCCCCAAGCCACGATTCCATATTGTAGGACAGAGTGCGCCAGTGCATAATAAATATCTTTTAGTATTTTTAATGATACAGTATTTCTTAGTCTAAAAAATATATAGATTAGTTTTCTCATTCTGTCTACTGTGGAATTTATTTGACTTTTCCATTTAATGTTATTATCAATAATTATTCCAAGATATTTTATTTCTTTTTTACTACTAATGTTTATACAGTTTGAGTTACAGGGTGCGAATTTAAGGAGGCAATTTCTTTCGTGAATTTTTATGTTTAGATTTACATTTGAGTTATTCCCTGTTAGGCTATAAGGTATAAAATGGGTTTTTTCGACATTCAGTGTCAATAAGTTTTCGTCAAACCATAGTTTAACGATATTTATTGCATTATTAGCTGATACTACGACCTCATTCCAAGAATTTCCTTCAATAGTTATCACTGTATCATCTGCGTAAGATATGATGTTTCCAATGATTGGGAGTTGAAAAAGTTCATTTACATATAATATAAATAGTAAAGGTCCCAAAACAGTTCCTTGTGGAATTCCAAAATCTATATTTTCTATTTCACTTAATTCGTTGTTTACTTTAACCTGTTGAGTTCTTTGATAGAGATAACTTTTTAACCATGTTTTAGCTTTGCCAGTAATTCATATATTATTTAGTTTATTAATTAATTTTGAATGTGAGACACTATCAAAAGCTTTACAGAGGTCAATGAATATACTTAAGCATTTTTTGCCTCTATCTAATGTTTTGTAAATAAGCTTAGTTAACTCTGCAATTGCGTCTTGTGTGCTAAGTTTATCTCTGAAACCGTATTGACTAGGGTTAATACTTTTTTGGTTATCTGTATAATCAGTAATTTGTTTTTTTATTACTTTTTCGTGTATTTTTGCAATGTTGGATAATAAGGATATTGGGCGGTAATTGTTTACTTCTTTTGAATCTCCGGATTTATATACTGGGATTATAATGGCTTTTTTGTAGTTAGACGGGAATATTCCGTATTTAGTACTTACATTAATTATATGCGTAATCGGTTTGGTTAGAAAATTGCAGTATTTTTTCAAGATTTCTGTAGTTATACCGTCGTATCCTGGCGCACTACCATTTTTAAGTGATTGTATTATGTTTTCAATATTTTTTTCTGTAGTCGGTTTAAAAATTGAAAGATTGCTATTTGTTATTTTATCTTCATGTATGTCATCAGGTTGATAATTTTGGTCAATTTTATATGCAAGTTTTTGACCGACGGTAGCGAAAAATTTGTTGAAAATATTTGCGCACATTTTTGGTTCACGGATAGCATTTATTTTAGTTCCATTATTGTTTATGACATTTATTGTAGACTTATTTTTATTATTTTTATTCATTATTTCATTTATAGTGTTCCATGTTTTTTTAGGGTTTTCCTTTGTGAGGATTATTTTCTCCCTGTAATATTTTTCTTTTGTGTCTTTGATAATTTTAATGAGTTTGTTCCGGAATATTTTGTAATCGTTTTTTACTTGGCTATTGGTAGAATTTTTTTTTGTATCTATGAAAATTTTTCTTTTTTCCGGATAGATATGAGTAATCCTTGCGTAATCCATGGTTTGATTTTCCTTAATTTAGAACTAGGTTGATTATTTATAAAGGTTGTACAGTCTGCGATATGAGCATTTAAAGTTTCTTCAAAGAAGTTTGCGCACATGTCTGGGTTTTGGCAATTTAGTATTGAGGACCAAGATTCGTTACTTAATTTATTATTTAATTTTACATTGTTCAATTTGGAAATTATGTTAATATTTTTTCTAGAGTCATTTAATCCTAAGTTTTTATTTAAATCATAAATAAAAATATTTGAATGATGATCTGTTATATCATTTTTCCATATAATAGATTTAATTTTTTCTGTGTGTTTAATATTGCTCCATATGTGGTCCAGGCATGATGGCGATTGGTTTGCAAATTCTCTTGTGTAATTATTTACACATGATATAAAGTTCATTTCACTCATAGCATTTATATAATCTATTTTATTTTTACAGTGGTTATTTGGACCAATATTAATATTTAAATCACCCATTACGATACAATTTAGATGGTTTTTGTTACATAGTATTTTTTTTAATTCTTCTATAAATAAAGATACATCAGAGCTGTGTGTTCGATATATTGCGATTATATTGAATGGCATATTATTTAAAACAAAATTTAATGACAAATAGTTTGCTTTGCATATGTGTATTTCGGTAATATTGATATTAGTAAATTTTTCTTTAGCGTATACTACAATTCCACTATTTTTATTAATCTGATAATTTGTATTATAATTTTTGTAGTTTGGGATGATTGGTATATTTATGTTTGCATGTATGTGCGCCTCGGATAGTATTATGAAATCTGGCTGTGAACATAATGTATTTAGGGATACCAGAAGTTCATCCATGTTTTTATTTATACTTCTAATGTTTAGGTGCAAGATTGTTAGTCTATTTATTATATTGTCATAGATCCTATTGCATTCACTGGCTGCTTCACATACGTATTCTTCTATATTTAGATTTTTATCAATTTCGCTTAAGTTAAAATTTTCCATTGCATTTATTTAGGTGTGATAGAATATGTAAATATAATTCTACGAGGAAATGAATAAGTAATAATGCTCATAATTAGTGTAACACTATTCTTGCTCGATTTCAGTTCATATCTAAAATTGTAGGTTATGATTTTTTCTATAAGATTTATTTTATGTTTAGATAATACTCGGAGACATAGTGAGTGTTTGTTTAATTGACAGCAAAAATTAATTTGATTCGTTCTTCTTTTTATAATAATTACAATAAAACATAGCTTGTGTAAGAATATATCAATAGTACAAGTGAACATATAGTGTAGAGATTTATTGCATATAGAATATTGGCAGCATGATACATGGGTTAGTAATGTATATAATAATAATTTTGACAAATTAATAAATCTATAATTTGACTTTAGTATTCTATAATTTACTAGCCTTCGATAAACGTAGTTGTGGATTGTTGTTGTACTATCTATTTTCTGGTAGGAATATACAAATGTAGAACGTAGATGTAATGTATTGTAAAAATAAACATAAAAGTGTAGTGTGTAGAGATGTGTTATCATGAAGAAAATATTTAGGTTTTTTTATCTTCAATATAGAGAATGATTTAAATTTTTTGGTTTTAAATACACATATCCTTACTTCAAAGTATGTAGAATGATGAAAGATTTGTCGGTTTTTTAATGTATAGACTATAGAATTATTATTTTTTATATCTTGTGGATTTTCAAAAATACATGCGTATTTGTAAGACATTGAGAATAGACATGAGATATTTTTATAGACATCTTTAAAATTTATAACAATATTCCAATTTTTGTTGCGTAAGAGCAAGTATTTTTTTGTAATATTGACAGTTAGTTTGATTTTTGAGCTTTAAGGTGAGGTTATCCACCACTAGGCTCCACAGCAAAGGTGATAACACCCCTTTCTGTGGACACCCTCATGTCACCAATACTCTGATTTTCACCTCACCCCTTGTCACCGTGAGTATCCAGCTTTAGAGCATGTTCTTCAGC